>JAQFZX010000102.1:0-96668 GCA_034682405.1 Hydroisotoma schaefferi
CCCCGATAGTCCCCGTGAGGAATTAAAGATCGGCGAACTCGAGACTGAGGGGTTAGGAGGTCAAAGGAAGACCACACCTACCCTTGTCGTTACACTATTTAGCAACTGTGGGAAATAAGCCTAATTGTATGTAGTATTGCATAGTTTTTCAAAGGCTACGACGGACCAAGATTAAATTTTTACCAGACGGAGTGGTCGTTTTTTTTCAAATGCACCCAACATTGGGGTCACTGCCAAAACAGTAGGTTGCGGCTTAATTTTAAAAATCCACCTTCATTCTGAATATTTGTTGTTAAATTTAAGTAGATGATTATTACTTAAATTAGCAGCATATGCAGGAAAGAAGTTTAATGAGAACTTTAATGAATTAAGTTTCATAATAAATTCTTAAACCAGTTCCTCGTTGCTAAATTAGCTGTACGTCTAGCTAAGATTATTTTAGATTATCAATTGAACCACCAGCCATACTCTTAATCAGTTTCTTCTTCAAAGGCGCATTAGCCGAGCTCTCTACCGGGTAATACGGACTCCGGGTAGTGTTTGAACCGATAAAAACCGACTTGAAAGAGGTCACTTTCTAGCCAACTTGTATCTGTGTAGTTCGTTTTGAACGGCCTTCTTTTAACATGAAAATATAAACATCTATGCAATATTAACAACTTAACTAGACAGACAAGCGTGTACTTTTAAATTATTTTATCAACTGCCACTTCCTTAAGTAGCATTTTATTCGCAAAGTTCCCTTTTTCATTTGGTGTATGCATATTGGTAAGTGTGCTTGCTTTCTAGTTACATTTCTTTAGTATTTAAAAGCATTACTTCCGTTTATATTCTTAGGCATTATAGTAACTACAACAGTGTAGGTAATAGTGTGCGGTCTACAAATCTCAGCTTCCGTATTTTAACAAAAATAAAATGTAACTAAATGCATCATTAAAAAAGTCTTAACAATAGTTGGAAAATCGAATAACTAAACATCTCCTGAGGCTTGTGCTGTCGAATTGAAGGTAAACAAATTAAGAGGTAGTAAGGGTACCGTAAATATCCGGACTGTAGCCCGCGGTCTTACTTATGTTACGGCCATCTTTAGTAAATTTAAGTACTGATTTGGCCTGGACAATTTATTGGTCATGGATATTTGCGGTAGTGATGAAAGCTATTGCTATAGTCGTTCTCGGTATTCTAAGCAGAGATAATTAAAATTTGTTCAGAAGATTCGTTTCTGTATCCCCTGTAAACTTACGGTTTGGAAGAGGATTAAAATTAAATTGTTAAGTCATTTTCTCACCTCATAAGTAAATCTAAACGTATTTAGCTAATAGAAAAACATTTCCCCGTTGATTATTTCCAGCTAATTGGTAAAATATTTGCTGGTTTTTAATCAAAGGGTTAATAAAATTAGGACATAGTTGTATTTTAAGAAACGTAATCAGTAAACTACATGCATGTTAAATCCTGCAAGTCTATGGCTTATATTTAATACTGTTCCGGGTTTAATACCAAGCAGACCCTTTCCCCAACAACGTTTGCTCTTTGACTAAAAATTAAACAACACTATTGGATGAAAAATATTATTAAAAATTGTCAACCCACTAAAAAGTACATTTGACGAGAGCCTTTCTATGTTGTATGAATCGTAACTTTTAAAATGATAATTATGTTTAAAATTATAAGAATCATCATGTATGACTAGAGCATTTGCACCACTGTTCCTGTGCCTGTACCCTCATTTTACTTGTTCATAGGTTTGACTAAACGTTAATCATTTCAGTTTTAGGTAGGTACTTAGATATCGTATTAAGTTAATTTAACTAGTTTAGCTTGTTTCTGTACTAAGCCGGCTAATTGTATCCTAGTATATGTATCCGTTAATAATGTTGATCATCACACCGAATCAGGTTGCAAATCCTGTCGGTTTTTATGCTTAATTTGCATTGTACAGTCTGGAAGAGTTGGCGTGTGACTCGTCCAGAAATGAAGATCACTACCGGTTTCACTTGGTTGATTAATTGAATTATTAACAGCAACAATCCGATAAACATCCTCATCACGGAAGTGTCCAACCTATCAATATCTTCAGCCGAGTCTCCGCAACTGCATATGGTAAGTAATTAAGCCCATACCTGTGAAGGAACGGAGTAATAGATATTAGATAAGGTAGCGGGGTAATTACGAGGGATAAAAAGTTTGATAAGTACCCTGAGAGTGGTATCCCAACTGGCTGTACAGAAAGCGGTACCATCGGGCGAAACTTTTAGGGAGGATACCCGATTGTCATGACCATAAAGGATTGAAACCCGGTGACACTTAAGACTGTCCCAGACATTTGTAGTGTAGTCACTATACCCTGCGAATAGGAGTCTACCGCTGTGCGAAAAGTCGACAGAGTTCACCCCGAAGATTATTGACTCCTTGGAATACACGGCAATCTCACGGTCAGCTCGGAGATCATACAAGCGACACTATTATAACATAGTTCCCCGGGGGATATGTTAGAATGAGTTATTATTACCAGTGTAAAATGCTTAAGAAACCCTGGAACTTACGGTGGAGTCATCGGACCCTGTTGCAATGGCATCCCCGCTAGGATGAAACTTGACAGTGTTGATATCACTTTCATGGCCATCAAACGTCTGGACACATTGACCCGTCCTCATGTCCCAGATTAGAGCCTTTCGGTCGCAGCCCTAACAAATACCCCAAGAAAACGTGCAGTCTGCGATCTTTTGAGACCATCATTCATTGGTGCAACCTACTATGGGTACGAGGGTACATTACACTCCCTGGTTTTCTAGTATGCCCCCTAGAATTCCTGAAGGTCCTATCCTTTACATGCTAAGCGGGCTCCGTTCAGCCCCACCCCCTCATATCCTTTAATGTTATTTGTACCCCTTGGTACCCCTCGTGGTTGCGACTATGATACCAATTAGTTTAAGTTGGATTGATTAACTTACAGCTGAGACGAAAGTGTTTCCGTTTTCCTGTGGAGCAAGATCCAATGACATGACATCCCCGCTGTGACCATGAAAACTTTGCAACCTTGATCCCGATTCTACATCCCATAAAGCACAAGTGCTGTCCCCACTCCCGCTGAGGATCTGCCAATATATCAAAAAGTTTTTATTTATCCTCCCGACCCGAGATATGAATTTGTTAAGATTTACCTGATAGTCGGAATTGGGAAGGAATGTACAGTAGGCGGTGTACGAGGTGTGTGTCCCAACCTGTTTCTTACGCTGTGTAGAATCGTCCTCAAGTGATAGAGGATACACTGTTATCTTGTTGTCCAAACCCCTGAAAAAATTATGTAGGATTTAGATTTTGAAAAAAAGTAGAGGTACGGGTTTTAATAGGGCTTTTTAAAGGGTATTGGCGTAATATATTACCCGCAAGCGATGACCTGACCCGAAGGACCGTAAGAGCATGCCATAACCCATGTGGTGGGAATGGCTATAGCGTACTCCTTGTTTGTTGTAAATGCATCCCAAATTATTACTTTTCCGTCCTAGCAAAATTTAAATGAAAATAAGTAACACGCTTATCTATTAACGTGGTTTTTAACCTTAAGGCTGTGGAAGCCATTGTAATCAACCTAGATATACCTGCGAAGAAGAGACTACATGCCGTTTATCCTGGCACCAGTCAACGCAGAGTACTTTCCCTTGATGGCCTTTAAGAATCTTCCGTGGCTTTAAATTCAGTTGACCAACGTTCTCCAACCTTTGGGCTACTGTTGATACTGAAAAAAAACAGGAACTTTGTCAAAATCTTAAAAATATGAATTTTGCAAAGTACTTTCAGTAGGTTATTATGGGAAATAATAGTTCAATGCTGCTACAATAACAATAGGCTTTAGTCAGGGTATTCTAGGTCCAGAAATAGTAGCTTATGGGCAAATGCATGGGGGGTTTTAAAGAATAAACATTATAAATAGTAAAAAGCCTTTATTTTTAGACATGAAGCCGAAGGTTTTAGAAACCAGAGTTCTGTGCTTACAAGCCACATCATTAAGCTTCTGGCGCTCCTCTTCAAGCTTGGTCTTAAGGGCTTCAGCTTCCTTGGCAAGGGCTTCAATGGATTCGGCCGGAGTGTCGATCTTCAGACTCAGATCGGCACTCATTCCGCCTCCTAAGGGAATGTTCCCCTGACCGTTCCAAATCGACCGAGTCCTCGTCACTTCGTTGTTATTGTGCGCGTCACAACTTGAACCGTTAGTCGTGGCGACGGTCGAATCAATCTGCTGTTTGATCTGCAGGGTGGCTGCCGTAAAATCCGATTCTAAAATCGGATATCAAAACTCTCCAGGAAAAATTCTATATCCTCTACCGCACCTCCTTTCTTTTAGTACAATAACGATTTGGCAAGTTTTAAACCCCCCAGTCGAGTCGCTCTTTCTACGCCTCTGTTTCCCTTTATCTAAACTTATGAAAAGATATGCTTTAGTCGAAGTTCTTTGCTTTAATTTAGAATCAAGTAAGTCTTTTAATAATGTCTTTAAGTTAAGTTGTGCCGTTTATTTTCGATTTTTTTGTGGCTTTCCTTAGTATTTCTCTTGTACTTTTTATTACTTCTTATCTTGTGCGTTGTGCCAAAATGTAGACCTTATTATATTGTTGAAATTTGGGAGAGCATTTAATTCATAGGCTTCATAAAAAGTTGCATGATTAAAATTATTGGCTAAGACGCAAGTTTCCAAAAATAGTCTGTCTTCAGCAACCAACTGAGTAGCCCATTTACGCGTACTACTGTCACCGTTAAACTGCAGTCTGACTATTTAAACCTCGAAGTTTTGCATAAGTGTACCTTTAAATAATTAGTGAAATGTCAACTTAAAATGTAACAGTAATTATGCGGCACCTCTGTTAAGCCCACTTTAATGTGGTCATGGTCAAGGTTTCTGTAGTTAACGGGGGATAATATTTACACACTTGGAAGTCACTTTCACTTTCCCAATGACACTACTAATCTCTATAAAAATAATTCTGTGCTATGCATTGCATTTGTAGCTAAATAAGTTCCTTGCAAGCAAAAGTAGAATACAATGTGCTGGGTTTGGTTGCAGTTTTTCTTACAGTAAGAATTCCTACAGTTTACTCCTTTCAATGGATGGAGGAAGGAGTTGGAATAATTATTATCTCTTATGGGAAAGAAACAGCAGATATGACCAATGTTCCAATGCAATTCTGTATAATTATAACGTAAGGATGGTTAGCCTTCATTTCCTATATCTTTGTCCTATGTCGTCTGTTTGTTTTAAGAGAGAACTTGAGCTTGAGCAGAACAATTTGGTATGGAAAGAGAAGCCAACTAGTAAAGTTTACTTCTATGTGTATACCGTATATTTCGGATTTGTAGACGCAACAAATGCCAAGATTTTAGCTGTTTGCCAAAACTCAAAATTATATACTATCCCGGAGACTTACCAGAAATGTAGGGTAGAGGGGCAATGGTTTTATCTAAACTGTATATTTTTAGCCCTATAAAGAATTGCGACAGAAATGTCGTTATTTTTAAAGTATTGGCCGAAGATTTCGTCGTAGTTTTTTTAAATATTTGATATCTGTCTGACCGACTCACAAACTACCATTGATTGATACATAAAACCCTTGATCCTAATGCTGTAATTTTGTGCATAGATTTTTTAATTTGTTGTTAATAATTGTTCCACTGAAATCTTGTAAAAACTCAAAAAACTACTGTGGAAAAAACGCATCTGGATGTTTTATGCTTAATCTATGGAAATAGGCTGGTGTTAAAAATAATATTACACTGTAACATAACTTAACACGAGCCGTATAAGAACATAAATATTTTAAGAGGATCCCTGAGTTTCGGTTTTTTTGCAGCAATCCCTTTTCTAAAAACGTATCTTTTCTCTGGTCCAAGCTGGGGAAATAAAAACCCCAGATGATGATGTAATTCTGAAACTACGGTAAATTGGTTTTTTGTTTTGTGTCTTGCCTTCTACCTTTATATGATAAGGGAAAGCATGTGTAGAAAAGTCGGGGCGTGGCCACCCAATCCTCGGATCGATCCGAATAGAACTTTCTTCCTACAGTTTGCAGTTTGCACAACACACGCAGGCAAACGCTACCAGCCTTCCTTGCAAAAAATGCTACGACAAATGAACGGGTTCAGCTCATTTTTAGAATGGATAATATAATCATTCTGCATCGAATTTTTTATAATCTTAACATGCATTTTTCTTGAAAAAGAGGATTTTAGAATTTAAAAATGGAAATGATGCCCTTCAACTGTACTGTACTGTAGTATGTTTTACCTTTGGATAACATATGGCTGGGAACAAGGTGCTTATAATATTTCATGAAATACTATGAAGAGAAGTGTATGCTGTATGCATAATGTTTAAGTTGGTGGATTGGACTGGACATATTATTTGTGCTGGTTTAAACATATTTACATATTTACAATTATATTAGAAACGGAGTTTAATTTGATAAATTACTGGGTTGCCAAATGATTATTTTATTTTAAGCGTATTTAAAATAATTCAAGGTGGTGTATGTATTGGTGTTAAATAATTTTAGGGAATCGAAATGAAATGCGTGAGAATTACGTAGTCAACCTTTGCAATTTTTCACGAGGGTTTAACTTATCATTTATTTTATTTACTTTGGGATTTATTTTAATAGCGTTTAGTATCACAAAAATGGAAACACAATCTGCTGCAATTAAAACATATATCTCGTGTCGTTATAGGTAAGCTGTAACTTATCCCATGTTTTTATCTTTATTTTTTTTATTTTGCATTTATTGGATTCACACTCATGCTTTAAATGGTTTTCTCGTTCATTCTACACAAAAATTGGCACTTGATAACTTGCTTGTAAAGATAAACAAAATAAAATCATTATATATTCAATAAATAAGAAATCAATACCACGTCAGTCTAGCAGTAAATTTAAACAACTGCAGTAAATCGTTTAACTTTAACTCATCTCCATACTTTTTTAAAACCTCTGACAAAGCTAAAGCTCCAAAAGGTTGCTTACGATGAAACTCAGTTCTTTTCCCTAATAGTTAGCCCTTCTTCACCTATTATAAAGGCTTCATAAACACCGTCGAAGACTAATGTACTCTCTTCATATCGCAGAACGTATTTGACGTATTTTCATAACCCGTAAAGATCAATTCTAAATTGTTAAAGCACACACTTCTCGATATCTCCTTTAAAGTATAAAAACTCCTTGTCAACTGTTCAGTAAAATACCCTCAACATAATTAGCATTAGCCTTACTGAAATTGTACTTTTGGCAAGGTTTCCCCATAATCTGAGGGTCATCTTGCATATGCCACCATCGATGAATATTCTCAATCACCTTTGTCTCTGAAAGGGAGGTTTCATGCAGCTTTTGACACAAGGAGCACCACCCCCTTTGAAAGTAATATGCCTCGTCTAGCCTCCAATACTTGCGCCATTCAAAATATTTCAGATACTCAGTTACGTTTCGATCCAGAAGTATTAAGTGATCTGCCAGGTCCTTAAGGCTTGCAAAGTCATTAATATGAATAAAGGAACTTGGTGGAGCTAACTCGTTGTAGAACTTCCGGTCTGGTCCAAAAGCCACGGGGATCATTCCAAACTTAAGAGAGTTGAAGAACTTTTCCGTGACGTAGTCCTTGCAAATGGAATTCTCAAACGCGAGGTAGAATTTGTATTGGGATGCCAAATAGGCGTGGCAGTTATTGGGGTTTGTACACTGGTCAGCTACTGTTCGATGACCTTTGATGCAGGAATGGTTCCCACACTTGCCATAAATGTCCACGGGGATCAGGGCTGAGAGGTACTTCACTAGGTTTATGCGGTCCGAGTGGCTGGAGTCACAATTTGATACTGCCCATGCTATTGGCTTTTTGTTCCTGATTTTTAAAATAAATAAAACCTGATTAAAACGCTGAGCCCTGGGAAATTTAAATTATACCTTAGAATCACCTACACATAAGAACTTTCATTAAAACAATGAACCTTGGGAAATAAAGCGTGCGTAAGCAACTATACATCTTAAGAACAGACCGCAAAAAGTTATATCTTTTAATATCGTGACCTCCTCCCAAAAAACGAAGCCAAAACTGAAAAGCCAGTCGAGAAATGTCCATTAAACCTCGGTAAGGAGTTTTCTAGCTAAGCTGTGTGTTGTAAGAGGAAGCAGATAAGGCTTCAATAACCGCTTACTCAATATCCTTAATCTCGGGAAGATACGTCGTATTAGACGTTTGCAACCGTTCCTCCTCAGTTTTTGGTAAAACCCTCCCGTAAGGAATAGGCACGTCTGAGTCCCTCCGATAAGTCATGGTCCAGTTGAAAAAGCTGTTATAGCGAGTAAGTTTAGTCCACGAATTTGCAGGAGATTCGTACATGAGAAAAATGAGACGTTGATGAGGCTGGTAAACTTCCGGCCGCTTTATGTATTTGCTGTTTCAGTTATAGTCCAATTATTAATGCCGTTTCATGATTCGGTTGATGAATAATAATTAATCATTATGTATTCACCTTTCCCGTCCATTTAAAACAAATGCATCGGCAGACGGGGCGTCTACAGGGTTCGTGCTGTATTCACAATTGTAAGGGCAAAATTTCATAGCATCTTTCGTAATGCAGTAAGCATCTAAGGTTGTTCCTCCATAAAAGCCTCCCCAGAATAGGATTTTTTTCTGTGTGCAAAATTGACCGTTAAAATCAACATAGAATATCTTCTTTCCAAAAATTATTCTAGACGGACTGTACTTAAAAAAATACAGAGTATATATAAATCTTATCTTCCCGAGATTGACTTTTTTTGCAACTTGTGACATTAGGACAATGTCCAATCTTTTAAACACGCAACACAGAACTCCATACTAGCCACGGACAATGTCCCCCGTACAATTTGAAAATTTCCTATCCTTTTTATGTTAAAAAGCCACACCTCTTCCTATCCTGCCATTGTTTAGTATCCCTTAGGAAAAACTATACACTCCATAGACAAATCATAGGGTAGTGATACTTTTTCTATGATATCCGCGGCATCTATTTTCCTACGCCAACTGTCTAATGCATACTTCTCGGTAGATATGGTATAAGGACGCTCAATCTACAGCGTTGTTTAAATTTCAATTATTTCTTACCGTTCGGTTAGGTTGTGCACTAAATTCATTTCCATTAAAAGACAGAGCCGGCGAATTATCTACATCTTCTTTAACGATTGCCCAAGTCTCTTTCTCCTGACTTTGATTCACTATATCTATATAATTACTATTTACGCTCTCCTCACCAAACAAATAATCTCCTGACCTACCACTTTTATAATAGGAGAGATTGAATAGGAAGCTGAACGCAAAAAAGAATATAACTGTGACAAATAAAATTTTCTTGGTCGAAGTTGCAGGCTTCATTTTATCCCAAGTTTCTTTCAATTCAACCACGTAGAAATCAATCCGTAAAGTATATTATTGCAGCTTTTAGTTATTAAATCTAATAAATCTACGATTCCCTTAAAACAAGGTCAGCATGCTGTTGACAAGACTTCTTTGAGGCTGTAAGGGTTTCCCAAACATAGGATGAGGACTGTAATAATCATCATTTCTCAGTGTCCTATCACTTGCAATTAACTAAAAACCACAACCGAGAAATACTAATCTTGAGGAGATTTATTTATATTTATTCCTTTATTGTCAGGCTATCTAAATCTGTGGTCAGAGGACACACAATTTTAATAGCAAGTTGATTTCTGTATTGTGGCAATCACCGTACCACTAATCTGGTCCAATACAGCTAACATCTTACTAGAGTATATACCCTTTAATGTGAAAACTCGTACATTATTAATATCGTACCCGTAAATGAATCGTATGCTAATAAATGGTTTTTCTGAAGAGGTGTTGTTTTTTTATATATTTCCGTTCAACACTTACTGCCTTTTCACTGATTTTATGTAATTTTTTCGTGATCAGAACATGATCAACCTTAGTGGATGACAGCACGCGGTGGTACAAAGTTCCATTACCTGCATACTAAATTGTGTCAAGTAGTCAGTGGTATTCGATCAAGTTAGATAAGATAAGTTAGGTGTTTGGTTATGAGCAGCACACTGCACTGACTGTCGTAAAGAGGCTTATCACTAACCGGCAGAGTTATTAGTTTTGAGTATCTCAAATGTAATGCAGGTGTAAATAATACCCTAGGCAGATATCCTACAGATAAGCCGTTCCAAAGAATGGACCATGGGCCATGGACCATACGCAATCTGTTTGCATTAATTATAATTCATGAAGTTCCCACTGACTGACACACCAACCGTATTTCCTGTTTTAATTTCCCTTAATAGTTTCCTTCTCTAACTAATTCCCCTATCTTTCCAGGTTGACAGTTATAAGCTAACCGATTACATGTTTGACCAAATTACCATTAAATGCAATTTTGTAAATAAATCAGAATAGTTCAGCAACGGCAGCATCATTTCCTCCTCAACCAGTTAATTTTTAGGAAGTTTATTTTCTTCCTAAAACAAATTTTATTTAATCTCAAAACTGTGACAAGCCTAATGTCTGGCAATTCCACTCTTATCTAACAATATACAAGCAGTTCTCAAAGAATAATGTATGCTATTTTAGCTAAACATCTCCCTTATTTTAATCAACCTTATCCATTTGTTCTTGGAGTCGTTGTGGTGGTGGAAGTTGTATTGCAATTCGCAAGCTGTCGACAAAGTCCCTGCGAGTTGAAAAGGCATTTGCACTGTTGACAATTATAGGTCACACTCTGGAATGGGATATTGCAAATAGGCACAGACTGCAGACTTGGAGGTCCAACCATCCAATTAACTTAGGACAAAATAATTATTTTTAGAATTTTAGAGACCAGTTTTTGTATACAGATTTTGTATGCAGTAAAGTACCTTACCTCCTCCACTGTTGAAGAAAAAGGCTTGAGATGAGTTGAGGATTGAGGATGATGCTAGGATAATTAGGAGCAGGGTAGTGTAGTGAGTCCTCATTTCTGCTTCTAGCAATTAATGGAATAAAAGTTATTTAATGGAGAAAATATTATGTATTGTAAAAGTACGTTTTAATTTATCCTTTTCTAAACTTATCCCAGCACTTTTCCACAGTTTTTATAACAACTTATCACAATACTTTTCTACAATGTCTTTAAATTTTACCCATAGGTCATGAAACCTTACTTTAGTTTGTAACTATTATAATGCTTAAGGCTGCTCTCCATTGAATTTAATCTGATTTAAAGATCGCTATAATTTGAAGGGGTTTACGCCAGTTAAAGTTAGATTTTCAGCCATATCACCCACCTTCTGAGCTATAATAATGTTAAATTCATAAAAACACTTGATTTTATTTACTGTTTACTGGTCTTCATCACAGTCTCTTTGATGAAGACTAGTAAACAGTTAGGATTATTATGCATATCATTCTGACCTTACCTTTAAAGAAATTTCCTAAGTTAAAACAGTAATCTGCCTGTAAATTTCCAGTATACTTCTATTATTGCTGGCTTTAATCTTCCGTTCCCAAATTGATGATACAAGATCTGCTGTAGATAGAATTATAGAGTAGCGTCTGTTAAGAAAAGCCCAACGACTTTATATATGCCAAATATACCCGGATGTTTCCATAAATATTGAAAAGTGTGTGCGAAACATACAGTCAGTAGTAGACAGTTCGAAGGAACGGGTACGTGAGGTAAAATAAATTATTTTCATCAATTTAGAAGTTACATTCCTGTAATAATGCGTCAATAAATTGCGTCTCTCGTCATTTGGCAACAAATTTTCGTAATAGGATGAGGTCCAAAATGTTCATGGCACCATTTACTAACTGAAAGCAGATGCATTTCCCTCATAAATCCCAACAAAGGGACTTAATAGTTCTCAAATCTCTTCCCAAAACCTTAAACCGACACCAGGTAGTGTTTTTACGGGACCTTATAATTGCTACACAGCATGCATAAATCTTACCGAAGCTCTTTTTAGAATAAACAGCGTTCGCCATTCATGGAATAAATGTAATTTAGTACATGTACGATTTAGAGTAAACTTTTTATGAGCTCTGTACAATAAGTCAATCATAAGTCAGAATATCCCTAAAGAAAATTAAGCATGCCTTCAGAAGATATAATTTCCTGACGTTCTAAACGTGCCACTGAATAAGAAATTGCGGTTGGTATAATTCTTTTAATCTCACTCAAGCCACAAATACCGTTCACTCATCGCCTCGCACTATAATAATTGGTACAGGGTAAGAATAATTGGTACGGGATAAGAATAGTTACTTTATGCACTAAGAAAAACGGTTGAATCGTATGCATTATAATTATACCAGGATCTTTCGGTATCTGAACTTGAACTATTGAAGACGGTCAAGCTCAAGATATGAATCAGAAAGTTAATAAAGCGTTGAAAACCCATTTATATGAATGACCGATTACTGTGGCTGCGGCTGTCCTTCAATCCATAACCCTGGAGCGATTGCGTTTAAAAAAAATTGTATTTTCGGTTTTGGTGAGCTTTTGTGACCGCACAACAAGGTCAAACGTTAAATATTCTAATTTATCGATCGAGCGTTTTGATAACACCACAAAGGAAGTCTCACTAAACCGAATCAAAGGTTGTTGATGGTATGTGACCTTTTTTGACCGCGCCACGAGGTCCAACGTCGAATCTTCGAATATTTCGATCGGTCTTTTCATTAGTTACATAAAGGAGATTCAGAGTTATGTCAGGACACATCATCCATACATTGCGAACACATCACACGATCACACCTTTTAAATGACGTTTTCGCCCCTTCCTTACTTGCGTTTACAACGGTTTATTTACGTGCTGGATCTTTGTAGGCATTTTTTGTATCAATAGTTAATAACGATATAAATATTACTCTAACATGTAGGTAGTTAAAAATTAAGCGTGGTTTTCGGTTAACTCTTCTCAGCAATTACAAAATATTTAAAACATGCTACAAGCGTTCTGCTGCAGTCTACATTTGACTTTTCGTTGTCTTGTTATTGGGATTATTTTATTATAATGTATAGCTGCGTGGATTTAAAGCTTTTCAACTGTCCTCCCATACTCTTCATTCCAGCTCGGAATTAAAGTACAGCGCTTTATTTTACTTACTCCTTTCCCTAAATGATCTAATAATGTAGTGAGTGATTCTGTACAAAACATGCAAATAAATTCTAACATTTGAAACTGGATTAATTTTTACAATCCGGATAATGCAAGCATACGATTTATTTTGTGCATGTATTGTTTTTTGCAAAATCAAACTGATTTATTTATTTAGCAAATATATCATGAATAGCTTCCAATGCCTTTTCAGCCGATTCCACATTCCCATTTGGGCCAAAGAGTCCAAACCTCAAAGCGTCTTGTGAATATTCCCCTGCAGCGTTAAAGCCGGACCCAAGTTCTACGTTGTAGCTGAGCGAAAAACGAATAAAGAACCCGGTTAGTAAACCTCTTTTTTTTATAGCTGCAGTAAATATTTTATCGAGCTTCCGTAATTGCTTTTACTTTTCCAAAGCATGTTTTTTGACATCCGCAAGTTTTACATTCTCTGGTAAAATGACCCGAATCGTCCCCACGGCTCTTGCTTGAGGATCTTTAACAAAGAATTTTAGACCCAACTTGTCCAGCCCTGATTCAAGGCGATTGGTTCCATCTTTGTGTCGGTTCCAACTGTTTTCAATCCCCTCAACTGCTAGGTGGGTCAGGCCTTCCCTCAAGCCATAAAACTGAAGGACTGGAAGACTATACATGAATCTAGTATCGCTCGGGGGACGGGTTTTGTCCGTTTGCCAGAAATTAGTCGAGTTCCACAGTTTAAAATCATTTCTAAATGAGACTGTCTTGGTCTTCCGGGTTTTCATTTTCTGGCTGAATTTTGCAATATGTAAATCATTGTGTTGCTGGGGTTGAAATATTTGATATTATTAAACTTACATGGCTCGGGGTCCAAAGGATATTGGAGCTAGACCCACCGGAACTCCGATAGCTTTTTGGGAGTTACACCAAGTTACATCCACTTCCCATTCGTCCATGTGAAACGGAATTATTCCAGCAGCTCCCACATTGTCCACCAAAAACAAGCAGTCGTTTCTTAAATTCATAATTGAAACAATTCAATTGCAGAAAACTACCAAAAACCTGTTGTACTTTTACTGAAGTACGGTCCGTTACTCTTAAACAGAGTATTACGGATTCTCGGAAATACAGTAATAAGCTACTATACTGCTGCATCATATTGTGCAACTTTTATAAATTAAAAGTATACCGTACTTGCGACAGATAGGCCCGACCCCTTGGACCGACTGATACGCTCCCACACTTGACTCTACATGAGTAAGATAGAGAACTTTAGGCCGGTATTTTATAATCGCTGCCTCTATCTCCTCCAGAGTAAATGTTTGTCCATATGGCTTCTCTACCGTATCAACTTTAGCTCCTGCAAATCGTTAGATTTTATTATAAGTTTTACAACTGGTTAGAGTAGTAAAATTGCTTAACGCCCATGTTTTACCGAGCCTGGTGGCCATGTCGGTAGCTCGTTCGGACCAAGCTCCGTAAATAGGGATTAATACCGCATCTCCGGGCTCGATAAGGTTGTCCAAAACGCATTCCATGGCCACATGCCCCGTTCCTGCCAAGGGGAATGTCCAAAGGTTGTTCGTCTGAAAAAGATACCTCAGTCCCTCCTTGATATCTTCCATGATCTACCAGTAAATGCCAATAATCATCACTAAGTTCATTCATCAAGATATTCAATTTTAGTGTACTACTTCCGGTTTAATTCCTCCTCTTTAATTGTCACAACCTATGAACAATTACTCCCGAACATTTGATATTAAAAATTATAATTTGATTTGATTTGGTAAGATTTATTCGGACTTAATTTTTTTCATCCTTTATAAATTCAAGATTAGAGCATCCCCCACTAAAAATAGGAAACATTTTGCCTATTGTCCTCATTTTGTCATTTTAAGCGTTGGTTTTTTAAGGCTATTCTTCCAAGCAATAATTAATGCAACAATAGCAGTTGTAGGGAATCAGAACTAAAAATACGGTGGGATACTTTGACAACCGGCTTTACCTGAAGAGTACTTGCGTCATACATTCCCATTTGAGGCTGTTGGAAGGCTGCCTGAACTTCTGGGAAAATGTTTGATGCCGCTCCAGAGGCTAATATGCGGTATTCAAACATCTTGCTTACGGAGTTACTCAAACTCAGCGATGTATTGATTAATTTCATTTTTTTCGGAAGCACTGTCGCCTCAAAAATTGAAAGTTACAATATTACAGCAATTTGAAGTAAGCTTCTTCTCTTAATTGTAGGAGACGCTCTTGAAGTCAGTATCTGAGTTTTTTAAAAGGTTAAAAACATACTAACTGTGAAGGGTTGGAAGTTGTAACGAAACTGAAACTAGATAACGACACACCCAACGACTTTTATAGCCGGCAATTTTTCTGCTAGATTTGTTCGGAAAATCTTTCTATTACAATAATTACTATTCACAGAAGGCATGTACCATTATACCTTTTATAATGATTGATTGGTCATTAAAAATGGTTTCTTATGCAAACATTTTCTGCAACATATCACTTCTTAACATACAGCGTTATTTAACTTTTCTTACGTCTATGGTTGCGTGACTTGAAACAAGATCCAGTTTTTTCATGTGGAACGTGTAACCTATAGTTTACTTTAATGGCAGGACAGATTTTGCATAAACGACCGGTTCAAAGAACAAAGAAGGCTGGCTACGACCTAAAGAAGTACGAAAGCAGGAGAAAATAATTACCATAAAATCCGAGAGGCTTAAGATATATCCTGTAGAAAATTAGCTATCAAAACTCCAGTCTGCTTTACACTTTGTTTTAAAATTAATTTAGCAAGTCGTAGGCAACGAATTCCCTTTTTATCTGTTTTTAATTTATGCTTTCTGCGTCAAATTTACTAGTTTAGTCTGTTTTATCTTACCATCTTACTCACGTCAAGGCTCCGATTTGAAAGCCTGTCAATCACATATCCTATGGTATTTTTTATCACAACCTCCTTGTGCAGCTGGCTGTGCGTCGTCCGACGGGTTTACAGTAAATGCTTGTCAATTAAACACAACGCTTTGTATAATTGATTAATAAATTGAGCAAAATTTAACTTTTTACACTTTATTTAAACTGAAAAGTAGTCAGGGCTTATAATATTTCCAATTCAACCATTGAGATGAATTTATTTAGCAAATATGTCCTGAATAGCTTCCAATGCCTTTTCAGCCGATTCCACATTCCCATTTGGGCCAAAGAGTCCAAACCTCAGAGAAGTCTCTACAATTTCCCCAAGATAGTTGAAACCAGCCCCGAGTTCCACGTTGTATCTGTCAGAAAAAAGTCATAATTTTTAGATGCAACAACAGCATGGACTTAAGCTAAAACTTACTTTTCCAAAGCATGTTTTTTTACTTCCGCCAGTTTAATGTTTTCTGGCAAAAGGACCCGAATAGTCCCTACGGCTCTTGCTTTAGGATCTTCAACAAAATACTTCAGGCCCAACTTGTCCAGTCCTACGTAAAGACGGTCGGTCCCGTCTCGGTGTCGGGTCCAACTATTTTCAATCCCCTCGGTTGCCAAACGGGCAAGAGCATCCCGCATGCCGTAAATTTGGAGAACTGGAAGACTGTACATGAAACCATTTAGAGTGGGGGGCCGTTGGTGGTCCATCCGCCAGAAATTGGTTTCATCCCATAAATTAAAATCATTTCTGTATGAGGCCGTTTTTGTCTTTCGGTTTTTGATTTTTTCGCTGAAAAAAAAACTAGATGAGTTAGCTAAATATGTTTATCAACTTATTCTAGGAAAGTAGGGGTATGAAGGAAGATTTATTACATTGCTCGGGGTCCGAGGGATATTGGAGCTAACCCTACTGCAGCTCCGATACCTTTTTGAGAGTTGCACCAAGTTGCATCTACTTCCCATTCGTCCATGTGAAACGGTATTATACCCGCAGCTCCCACATTGTCCACCAAAAGCAAACAGTCGTTTCTTTAATAAGAATAATTCAATTTCAATCAATACCATCATGTAATTATTGCGGTCCATTACGGTTAAAAAATCATCTACTACTGCGGTCATTCATACAGTGTAATTTTTGTAGTCCTTACTTGCGACAGATAGGACCCACCCCTTGGACCGACTGATAAGCTCCCACACTTGACTCTACGTGAGTAAGGTAGACTATTTTTGGCTTGTGCTGTATAATAGCTGCCTCAATTTCCTCCAGAGTAAAAGTTTGTCCAAATGGCTTCTCTACAATGGGTACCTTAGCTCCTGGAATTTATTTGCTTGGGTATTTACATCGCTTTAAAAAATTACTAATAGGTTTACCCAGTAGTCGGAGTAAGTACCAAGTCGTGTAGCCATACTCATGGCTCTTTGAGCCCAGATTCCGTAGATAGGAATTAGAACTACATCCCCGGGTTCAATCACATTGTCCAAAACGGCTTCAATCCCGGAATGACCGGTCCCTGCGACTGGATAGGTCCAAGTGTTATTTGTCTGAAAAAGGTAGCGAAGTCCCTCCTTGACGTCTTCTAAGATCTGTACTCAAATAAGTTCAGTGATAGGAGGAATTATTTATTTGCATATCTTGTTATGAAAGTAGGAAAAAGGAGGGGTTTTTTATTACAGGAAGTGTTTTCGGGTCATACATCCCCATCTGGGGAAATTGGTAGGATGCCAGCACTTCTGGGAAGATGTTTGACGCTGCACCAGACATGCCCTTGCGATAAACGGTCATTTCCTGCAAGGGATGTCCTAGTAGCTGTGCTGGTGGACCATATTTTAGTCCCTGAACTTGCAGGACTAGAAGTTCCATTGGAAATTATTCCAAAAATTACAACATGATTGGTAAGAAATGAGGTTAAATCTCTGTAAAAGTGGCATTACCTGAAACACAAACAACCAGCAGGTTAAGATAGGTCTGCATCACAAGACTCTTAAGAAGCTTGATCGCCTCTTTTCGAATCTGCAAGTAAGTCTTTGTATACTTGGACTTGTATAATTGGACTGGAGGGCTAACTAAGCAAATGTGAACCTAATATGGGAACAACTACTGGTTTTATTCGTGAAAAAAGATGGCAGAGAAAGTATGTTAGCAAGATAACGACGAGGCGATTATACATCAGATTTTATGACGATTTTTAATTCACTCATTAATAGTCATAATGGAATTACGCTTATAAAATTTTGTAAAACGCATTGTTTCATTTGAAGATTTATTAGCTTTATCACGGGTGGAAATGGAAATCAGTTAACTATTATTGTTCTTTGAGAATACGGCTTTTAGTAGTTTTAAGAAGGTATTAATTTTTAGTAAGAAAGGCCTTTGGATAATATGTAGTGTTACTTTTGATAGAGGAACCCTATAGTTGCATTATTTCAGCATATTTTCTGTGTTGTAACCTTGTTGGGTGTGGGGCTTGTAGCAGTTTTCCAAAATTAGCAGATTAATGATAGTGTGGAGTGCTTAAAATGTTTCAATATCCTTTAAGAGGGCAGATTATTTATGTATTTAGTTATACAAGTAAGGTTTTCCAAGAAAACGTTATATGCTTGCATCTCAAGGTTTCACACTACCTTAAAGTTTTAAATAAATTATACGAATTATTATGAATCATTGGTTATGATTCGTAGTTAGTCATAATAAATGGATGAAAAGCAACAAGGAGAGAGATTTAATTTAAATTTATATTATTGTTAATAGACTAAAATCGGACGAAATTGGGATTACGTTACGTCCGTTTTTTGCTTGTACATTTCTTTCATGAGGAAACCTTTCGTCTGCATCTAATCTATGTGTATGTTATTGCAGTATTTATTTGTACGCTCCAATAAAAGATTCTAACTTGAGTTCAATATAAATATTCTTAATTAAATCTCATCATTAAGATATATTTTTAATGGTATAATTTCGTTGTTTGTTATAAATCAGACGGAGTAAAATATAAATGAACAGAACAATGAACCGGGTAAATGCTACTCTTAATCATGTTTATTCTGAGTCTGACTCTGAGTCCGTAGCTGAATGAATGGCTTCAAAAACCGGTTGCTTTTTTTCAAGGGAAGCGTCCTTAAGGATAGTTTCAACCTCTGCCAGACCCATTTCCACTTCCGTCATGCGAACATGGAGTCCTGCAAACTCCTTGTTCTTCTTCTTCAACCTGTCAAAAAACATATACAAAAGCTTGCTAATTTTTACAGACTACAGTACACCGATCGTAAAAATGCACCCAACTTCTTGTAAGAACTTACTCGACCTTAACCTGATGTCTGTCACTTTTTAGAGAGCTGTTTTCTATCATCAACTGTCGCTTATCCTTTCTCCTCAACTACTTTTCGGAGCGTCGTGGCCTCGTCTTCATAGCGCTGCTTAAGCGTTTCTAGTAGCTCTGTCATGTTCTCTTTATAGTCCTTCATCTAGCAATTTGAAACAAATTCAGTAATCTCTTTTGAAAATATTAAAATCGGAAGTACACGGTGTGTTTAAAACTTTTTGGAAATAAACGGTTTCAGTTAATTTGCTGCTAAACTTTACCTCTTCTGAGAGCAGTGCATTTTCCTGTTGCAATTGATTATTCCTTTCGACGTATATTGTAAGCGCAGACAAACAAGATACGTATTGGTTGCCATTATAATTAGCATTAAATGTCACCCTTCTTCCAGTTATCTACTTTTTCTGAACTTTTCAAAACTTCAACTAGAGCAAAAAATAACCGTCATGCAACTACTTAAATGCTTTAATGATGCTGAGTCCGCCTTGAAATAGCGAAATAAGAGCCTAAATATGCATAAATAAGTTACTCATTGACGCAGATTCTTTCTAGTATGATAAAGGAGTTGTATGAAAAGAGCAATGAACATTAGTACACGGGATTTACATTGCTTGCAGTAGTTTCGAAGCGTTGGATTGGAAGAATTAATTTTTATTCTATATGAGGTTAAAGAAGCTTAATCTGAATTCACTAGTTCGTGAAAGATTAGCCTGCTCATCTTGAAACCCCTTAATCTTAGAAGGAAGCTCTATTTGGCATGATTCACTCCGATTCCAGTATTCCGTAGCATTACCCTTAGGATCGTTAGCGGTATAAGGAGTCATTGGAGATGGCTCATGAAATATTCAGTAATATCTTTTGCTTTCAATCTACGTAAATTGGTATTGCTAGGATTTTTCCCACCAGCCCAAGCTTACAAAGTCTGAAAGCAAACGATGTACTGACATGTGGCGATGTTTTATATCAAATGAATTGCTGTTTTGTAGCTGGCTATGTTTTGTAACCCACGATATTTTGTAGCTCACGATGTTTTGAAACCTGCGATGTTATAGTCTGCGATGTTTTGTTCGCGATGTTCTATAGTTGAGCCCTATTCGAGAGAGTTCACTAATCGAGACAATACTAGGGCTAATCAAATTGGAAATATGACTTTTATAATGGTCTCCCTATTTACATATCATAATCGTTTAACTGTTTTTGTTCTGCATACTGCGAAAGAAGCTGGAAATAAAAAATGCGTAGTAGCAGTAGTAGAACATCATCAAGAAAGCATCCTACGCCAGGAATATTCAACTTTAACCTAATTAAAACTCAAGTCTTCTGTAGTACCGAGATAAATGCATGCATTAAAAAGAATAGCTAGTGATCTAGCATACGCCATAGTAAATTCAGCATTCAGTGCATGAAGTTTACTTTATTCGGGCTAAGCTAGCTGATTTTAAATTCAACTAATGCAAAAGTATCTGATTTCCGTCTCCAGACAGAAAGTAAAAACCAATCTGACCTCAATATAAGTTATTATGAGCACTGAAATTTCTTATATCTGGCGATGATTAATTTTGTGGTGGAAACTAGAGTTTTATTTCATTTTGCATAACCGAACCTGATATGATATCTTGGGCAGTAGCAGTAGTAATCAAATGCAAAATATAACGGATAATTTTGCGAATAAGTAAGAGGTTGCTTTGAAAATCCCTTGCTGCGAATGTCCTTTCACTCGGTCTTCCTGTCAGTCTTTATGATACTCGTATTATGTGGTCGTCATATGTCTTTCCTAATCTGTTTTCGGATTTCGAATACTTATGACTTTGGAACGATTACTAACACTTCGTAGGTTGCGCGTTCAAGGTCAAAGGTCACAGGTCATGATCATTTCAATTGCTGACCACTATCAAGTGACATCCTTGGAAATCTGGACTAAAGGGGTCCAACTTACTCTGCCACTTTATTTGCCATCTTCATCATTTGTATTGCAGAATTACCTTCATATTATTTTATAAAAAAAGGTTAAAATTCAGTGCTAAACCCCTTTGGTAATGAAAAAAACAACTGAAAATAAAAACGATCAATTAAAACCATCTCAGTAGATTACGAAGTGATCACAATTTTATTTGAGTTTCTATAGACAATAATAACAGTAGTTGTTGTAGTATATTTCTTTATATCATTACTCTTACTTAGCCCTCTTATTATGTTCTTTATCAACTACTATGATGTAGCAATACACTATCGAAACTCGAAATATAGTTACATAGTATAATAAAATCATATTCAATGATCTTCTTTACCTCCAACGAGTACCCTAAAAAACTCCTATATGAATGACTAACATTATTTACAATAATACTTTAATTAACACACACAATACATTATAGTTAACAATCAGAACGATTACAATAGAACTGGAAGA
Source organism: Hydroisotoma schaefferi (assembly GCA_034682405.1). Lineage (NCBI taxonomy): Eukaryota > Metazoa > Arthropoda > Collembola > Entomobryomorpha > Isotomidae > Hydroisotoma > Hydroisotoma schaefferi. The sequence continues at coordinate 21,747 of JAQFZX010000102.1, forward strand.
AAAACTAAGATATACTCCAGTAATAAGGATTATTGAAAAAAATCTACTAGAGATAGAGGCCTTTAATAGTACCAAGAAGATTTAATAAAAGTCATCATTTTTTCACTTTGAAATCGACGGCTTAAATTGATTTTTGTTCACAGCCTCACCATCCGTTTCTTTTCATTGCATTTCTGTGTCAGGTATGTGTACTTAAACTAAGAATTAATCTTACGATAAACTACTTATGAATTAATTGCATAATTATTTATTTTAATAAAAAACATTAATTGAATTCTACCAAAGACTTGAGTAGAGAATCAATCAAATTTTGAGGTGAAGTTTGCCTAACGAAACCTGACTTTAGAGTGTAAAAAGTCGTTTCTTTAAACCTCTTGTAGCACTTATTTTCTTAATTTATGTTTACTGGCTTTAAATGAACATACATTTAATCTCCTCTCTAATATGATATCCCTTCATTATCCTCATTGTTTTAGCGTCTGCCAGGGAAGGTACATATATTGCAGTTTGTCTTATGAACTACCTTTTCAACCCCGTCCCTTTGCTCCACGAATCGCCTACCCTGTCCCCATAACGCTTTGGTATTGATAACAGTATTTCTGAAGGAACAACAGCTAGAAGAGGAAGGATCAATTGGGTTGTAAATTAAATAGAGGACAAACTCTCACGGAATCTTGATTATTAATTTATCTTGATTTTAGTTAAGGTAACGTGCACATTCCTACAAAGCTAATTTCCTCGTCTTTCTTTTCAACCCTCTTGAACTTTTTCTATGAAAATGACGGCTTTGTCCATTTTCATATAATTGCTTGATGAACCCATGAGCATAATCAGAACTAACTTTAAGTTATACAAATGTAAGTTTCCCTTCTATGATCTGACTAGAATCAACAACTTCGTGACAAACGAATGCAAGAATAGTGTAACATTTAAACACACACAATTGTTTAACTACTTAACGTGGAAAACTACGAATTAAAAGAAACATTTATGAGTAATTGAAGAAGCTATTTTACATAAACGGCAAGGGCTTAGAGAATCGCTGAGAACAATTAGATACCTGTAATTAAACACAAGGTGAGTATGAATAAGCATAAGGTAATGACGGTGTAATCAGTCGAAAGATAAGTAAATACAAAACACTATCTCCTTTGCATTGCTTGAAGTTATTTTAAGAGTGGTAAAGCAATGACTCTAAACAATTCATAAATTTATTAAGAGTTAATCAATTAATTTGGCAAGAGAGAAACCATAAAATTTGAAAAAATAACCACAAGGATAGAATTAAAATGTAGACGAACGCTCAATATGAAATAGACAGAAATATCCCAGCAAGATGACTAAAAAGTAATGTCTTTCAATCCATTTTATGAAGTTTTTACTAAGAAAGAAAAATTGGTAATCATAATATAATGGGAGTTATGGGTGAATACCCGAGAAACCTCAATAAATCATACTAAGAAAGAAATATTTACAGAGATATTTACACTTGCGGTAGAAAAAACTAAGGGGAAGGTAAAGTAAGACTGTAAAACTTAATTTTCGGGTTTATTAGTTTAGCTGTAGTTTGCAGAGTCTTCGTTAGAGTTTGTAGAGTTAATTTGAGATAAGTTAAAAATAATATTTAACATTCAGGATGAAGTCCTTTCCAATTATAATTACAATTTAACCCTAACTATATAAATATAGTGTTAACTAATATTCGTATCATTTTGATTATTGGCAGTAACCTTCAAGTATTTAGTATCTGATCACGATTGAACTATAACATAAGTTCTCGTCCAATTTGCACTTAATTTTGTAAGCCTAAAGAATAGCATAGCATGATTCATATACTTTTCTAATCAATTTTACTACTCAACCACTTCCTTTTTCATTCTTGATCATTAATTATTTTAAGTAGTATTTATCTGCAACAACAGCTAAACACTAGGATCATCATAAAATCCCTTGTAACGCGGTCTATGCATTTAACATGTCTTTTTGTTTCTAGTGAAGTTAACAGTGATTTTTGTTAATTAGTTAAGAGTCATTTTTATCCTGGATACACTATGCGATTAGTTAATATATTTCTTCGGTAAGGATGAGGTCTCTTTATAGATATTTTATCATGCTAAAGTTGTCTGTAATGAATGCAGACGAGGCCATTTATGGGTGATATTTAATACGAATGAACCCTTAAGATTAAGATACTGGTTATAGAAGAGGTTGTGTTGGGTTTTTTTGAAACAGGAACCCCATAAATGGCCTGGGATTTTATGCTAATGTTTCTTAAACTACCAGCAAGTGCATTTAAGTTACAAGGTGAATGCAATTAGTTTTTATTGGCTGTGTCGAGTATTGTTTGGCATAGCTTTAACAGTGGGAGTGGGGTTTTTTATTATAAATTCAAAAGGTAGAGATTAGTTCTAAATTTTAGATTTTAAGTTCTAAAAAAGCATTGACTCCTTTTTGTTTTTGGGGTTCAAATCGATGGGAGTCTTTTTTCATATTTTAAGTTATTTTTTTAGCAACAGGGATTTGTTTAGATTTCTTTCATCCTGTTTGAATTTGTTTCTCAAATTTGTTGGGCGTCATTTTGTGTTTGAAGATACCGTAAAATTGAGAGTTGATTGAGTTAGTTTTTAATTTGTTGCTAGAATGTTGGATCTGCAAACTATGTGATCAGCTTCTAATGTAATTTGTAGTTAGTTAGTATTAAGGGTAGAATGATGTCAATAATTTAATTAGAGCTTAGAAAGATGGAGTCAAAAACGAGTTTAACTGTCCAGTTTCACAACTGTCTAGTTGATGGAACAAGAACCTTAAACTAAAATATGAAGATCGCACAGCACAACCCTCCGTATGATACGCTAGCGCTACTATATAAAGAACTAACTACACGCTAATCGCTAATTCTACTTCAGAACGATAACTAATGCTAAGATGTATATTGATTGAATTGATTGTATGTGCCATTTTACAGTAACAAAACGCGTGGCCTTCATGTAAATTCTGTAATTTGTAAAGTAATAAATATACCCCTATGTTTCCAAGCTACTCAATCCCTAAAGCTAATGGCTAATTTACTGTCTACACTGCTTAATTTTAATTATTTCAGCTATCCGTTTTTTGTCACTTAAGAAGTTCAAATTGAACACGCACCAGCAACTTAAACTACGAAACTCCGACCAGCAGGAGGCTTGTTTATTTTATATAACTTTATCTTGTTATTGAACAAACGCAGAACGCTGAGATTATTTTTATTTGTGAATTATAGAGCATTATTAATTTAACTTTTACGTTCCTAAACTAAACTAAACTCCACGGGGTGGTATAGTTTGTATGAAACTAAGCTGCAGTATATTTACTAACCATAATATTTGAGTTGAAATGCAGCAAGAATAAGAAGTAGATTTGTTTGTAAATTTTCAAAAACTTAAGTCTACGCTATAGAAAAATTAGGTACTGTTATATATATCTACTGCTATTATAGCTAGTTAGATTAGTATTACAATAATGATTGCGATTGTTGAACAGTAGAATATCAATCAGGGATTTAAACCTGAACAACTCTACATTTGGCTAAAAGGACAAAAAGGAAATAGGAAGAAAACAAATACTGAACGTCTTTTAGGACTTGATGAGAACGCAGCGAGATATTAAAGTTAATGTCTTTGGAAATCCCGGGCTTCAAGTTAAATGCTTCATGCTTCACGAAAAATGCTTCATGCTTCACGAAGAATGCTTCATTGAAAACTTCCAAAGGATGCTCTATAGATGGCGTGGGACTGCGAGCTATTCTTGCAGTTTTTGAGAATCCAAGCGATTCCTCGGCAGCGTAGGAGATAGTGGCTCTCATACTGTAACTTTAATTATTGATGAAACTTTAACAGGCGCGGCGAGAACTGTACACACTATTAATATAGTAAATAGATAGATATAGTTAGTTGTAAATATTAACAACACTATTATTTTATTAGTTATTATGGCGGTAGATAGATTGCGTGGCTGGAGGTGGGTGGATTCCCTTAGGCTGTAAATGACATCTTGTGTTGATTAACTTCAACTGCTTCACACTTTATACACGTGTCCTTTGTTCACTTAATTTCATACTTGATTAGTCATTAGAAACTGGCCTGAAATTTGGAAAGAATAATTTAATTATAATTGATTAAGGAGAGGTTTAAGGGTCAAATTATTTCAGGATTTTTGCATGGATTTAACAAAGAGTATAGAAACTAAGAGGAGAGACTAGAAATAAATAACTAAAATATACAAGCCATAACATCTGGAATACCAGGTGGAGAGAAATTGTTTAGTGAAGAATAGACTGGTCCAATATTTACATTATTAAAAAAAGTTGATACCGACTGACTTCTTTAGTGTAAAACCGTCCTAGCTTATCTTATACTAGTCCATGCCGAGCAAGGGGGAGATGATCTGAAGCGTTAGTTAGTCCTTAGTCCATTAAAAAAAGTTACGACTGCATAAGCAATAAACAGAGGATGGCTTGGAGTGAGATTTAAGTAAATAAATACAAAGTCACGGAAAGGAAGAATGTTCTTATGACTAATATATGGCAATTTCGTTAGATAAAGTTTTACTTAAAGTTTTAAAAAGATTTGAATACCTTTTAATATAAATACAATGGAAAAAGGTTAATTAAAGGTTGCAGACAATGTAAGCGTACGTAGCATCAACGTAACCTCTAAATTCTAAAATGATCAGATGCGAGGCATCGAGGATGCCTGAGGAAATTCTAGCTAATCCATTTAACCCAACTCTGATCTCATCGACTCTGTCTTTCGGGGATTAGTTCATTTCGTTTACTCAACATTTGGAATAGTTCCAATAAGATGATAAAATATAAACTGTCGTTTCTACTCAATCTGTCCTAGCAAATAAATATAAAACATGAACTATACAGTAAGGAAATGTTCGACTTGGATGGAGACGACCAGAAAAAGAGTGATATTGACTTGACGTGATGTAGGTTTTATTGATAGAGAATGAGGGGTTGGCACGGCCCGTCAAAATAAACAAACGAAGATTCTGAGCGATCGATCTAAACTACCGAGATTGCAAAATATTTGTCTAGTGTATGTTTCAACTTTCAACAAACACAGGAATTCCAATTCTAACTTGGATAACCGGGAATAAACCGGTTTACGCGTTAAGCGCTATTTAAACAACATTGATACGGAAGGTTTAGCTAAAACTGAGGAAGTATAAGATAATATCATTTGAATTTCAGTCCAGCGGAGTAAATGGGTAAAACTGGAACGTACATTATTTTTTAATTCCTTCTAAGGTCAACTTTTGATTACTTTATGAGCAGTTCTACTCCAATTCTAAACTCTAATATTACATTTTACGTCCAGCAGAATTGCCAGTTTGATGACAAACAAGTAGACGTATAGTTATAGTTTCATAAGAAGGAGGGGTAAGGGTGTAAAGAGAGAGATTCATAATAAGGAGGGGTAAGGGTGTAAAGAGAGATTCATAATAAGGATGGGTAAGGGTGTAAAGAGAGAGATTCATACTAAGGAGGGGTAAGGGTGTAAAGAGAGAGATTCATAATAAGGAGGGGTAAGGGTGTAAAGAGAGTTTCATTAAAAAAAAAGAGGGGAACATAACAGGGAAATGGAGAGTGAATCTTACTCCTTATCAGTGTCACTTTCTTCCAGTTCCGCTTTATGTCTCCTTTTCTCATAGATAAGGATTATAGTACAGAGAATCACTACTTCACCACAAATGGCCAGGAACGGCCACAGGGCTCCAAGCTTATCTGAAAGTAAAAATATTCCATTCCATAATTTATCTATGAAGAAAACTATTAATCCTCCACGAAGATTCATGAGTTAACAAAAAGATGAAAGATGAAACTTAACCCAAACATTTTAATACTCAAATGTGACCACTGTGTACACTAATTTGCATTACAAAAAGATCACTGAAACGGCTTTCGTGATTTTAAATTCCATTGTTGAGGGCTTTCGGTGTATGCTGTAGAAAACTCATTTATTTCATATTAAGGAGCTTGAAGTGAGTGGATATGCGTTAGTGGAAATGGGCAATGTAAAGCATCAAGACTACCAAATTAAATTAAGTGGAATTTCTAGTTCTACGAACCTTCTTATGACGGCAGAGTTTCAGAATTCTTCTAGAATGCAAAACTGTCTATTTTTTTTGTTATACTAGCCCTCAGGCTAAGCCGAGAGGTACTCGTATAAATAGATGTTCCTATTAAGTGTTCAACATCAAAGCATACATACAGATTCAGGATACACATAACTGTCCATGGGCTTATAATTTCAACATGTATACGCATATCAATGGGCTTAGGCCTTGAACAAACATAAATAAAATAACGTGTGATAGATAGTATTCTATCTCATCTATACTCCAGTGTCGGAGTTTGTATACTCTTCTATCATATGCTAAGCTATTTGATTTCCGCAAGGTCAGTATTCAAAAATCAGTTTTTTAACTTGATTTAGTGCTTTTGTTAGTTAATTGAAATTTTTTATATCCTATGTTATTATTGGGCCAATTCTGTAGAACTGATGAGTAATAACATCAATTTATGTTGAGGCGTATAATTCACAAATCCGGACAAACGGAATGACGCTCATGGTTAGTAAAAGAGGAAGGATGTTGTAGCAACCTCGACTACCATCCAGAGAATAAAAAATACCCTAGCATAGCATAAACATATACCGTTAATTTTCGATGGCCTCATTTGCAGGGGGGTTATTTAGGGGGGGGGGTTAGTTATACCGGGGGGGGGTAGTTATTGTTCAACCTAAAATAATCCTAGATTTTTCAGGATTTTTTTAAAGATAACTATTTTTGCTAATAATAACTTCATGGGTTTATTGCAAAAGCTCATTTTAAAATGAAATTGGGAATACAACTCAATTTTGTATGCATAAATTGATAATTTTTATACTTGAACTCGATGAATTAGAATTATAATGTTTGGTATTAAATTTGATATATATTATACACTGGTTTTTTTATTTTCTAGCCGGATTTAAATTATGAAGACTAAATAAACTGATTGCACAATTTCAAACAAGTTACTCGTAATTCGTAGAGTAGAACCTAAAAACTTTCTTTCAATTAGAAAAAATTAATTATCCGGGTGGCGTCCGTCTTAATTTTGTACTTAATTTTATTTCTCTACTAGTTATCTCTACTAGTTATTTAGAGGGCGGAGTTATTCAGGGGGGGGGAGTAATTTTCGGAAATACGGTACCAATCTCATATCTTTGAGAGAAAGTCGAAGAAAGGGAAACCCCTTGTCATTTTATAACACGTCGGTACCAGGGTTTCTAGGATGTTCCCAGTTTTGAGGGTTGAGATCGGGAGATTTTTTACCTCGAATGAAACCCTAACAAATCTAGTTCAATTCTAAACCCCACCCAACTGCCATGCTATCCATCTTAAGGCATAAACCTTTGAACGAGAACAAAATCTTTCAAACTTTAAACAACGTCAAGGGCCAACCACAATAAGCATTTGAAGTATTTTATTACAATCGCCCAACTGCCTGTCATTACTTAAACGCTATTTTAAACCCGGATTATTACCCTGTCTACATTATTAAAGATGAAAGGTTAAGGGAAAGTAACTTTATTTTAATTACTCTTCCTCCACCGTAAAAAGCTCCCTTGTTTAAGTTGTCTCAATTGAATAAAAGCTCAACTAAAGGAGGATGACAAAGAGCTCTAAGGTATAATTTTGTTAAAAGGTAAATTAGTCCTGGGGAAAGAGATGCTCACTTCCAATCTAGTTTACGCAACCAATGTTGATAATGATGAAAGGATACATTCTACTTGATGAATTTAATGCATACTATCTTCATCACTCTCTCCTTATCAAGGATGTATAGGCTCTTTAAACACAATAAAAGTTATGAGCCTTCTATTACAACCAGTAATGTATTTATTGAAGCAAGTAGTAGTAAGTTATAGGAGGCCCTACTAGAAAAAATGGAGCAATCGATAAATTGATTAAATGATCTGGCAAGGAGAGAGAGAAAGACTATACATGTCTACATCTTCTCTTTTAAAAGACCTACCTGAGCTTGAGCTTTTCGTCTGGTTTAGTAGTATGATAGTGATACATTATAGTACTACTACTGCTACGACTAATATTACTACTACTAGACCTCCAGGGAAGCTAGCCAGCTCCCCAAATATTTTAATTTACCCCCCTTCCCTAGTTCCCCATTCCTCTTACATGATTCCCCCAGTCACCTTACTTTTACACCATCCCGTCCCCCGCTCCCCCTTTCCTTTTCTCCTGTTTCCCTTATCACCTGCCTCAGTAATTCCGTCCACCGCTATTCCTTCCCCTCGTCACCCTTCATTAGTTACCTCTTCCCCAGTTCCAACGCCCTCACTATCACTTCCCCAGTTACGTCACCCTACGTTTATCCTTCCCCTCCCCCTCCCAAGTTTCAACATATAGTAGAAGTTTCCTCCATCCTCCTTCTTCACCCCCTCCCAAATTTTAACACATATAAGAAGCTTCCCCCGTCCCCCCTTCTCCCTCCCCCTCCCAAGCTTTAACACAAACCAGAAGTTTCCTCCTTCACCTCGTCCCTCTTCATTAGTTACCTCTTCCCCAGTTCAAACGCCCTCACTATCACTTCCCCAGTTACGTCACCCTACGTTTATTCTTCCCCTCCCCCTCCCAAGTTTCAACATATAGTAGAAGTTTCCTCCATCCTCATTCTCCCTCCCCCTCCCAAGTTTTAACAAATATCAGAAGCTTCCCCCGTCCCCCTCCCAAGTTTTAAAATATACCAGAAGCTTTCTCCTTCTCCCTTCCCCTCTCAAGTTTCAACATATATCAGAGGCTTCCCTCGTCCCCCTTCTCCCTCTTAAGTTTTCACATATACCAGAAGCTTCATCCTTCCGCCTCCCCCTCTTAAGTTTCAACATACACCAGAAGCTTCCTCCTTCCCTGCCGTTTTCTCCCTTTCATAAGTGTCAACATATAGCAGAAACTTCCTCCTTCTCCCGCCCCCCTCCCCCCTCAGAAATGTCAATATATGTCAGAAGCTAAATTTCAACATATATCAACAGCCTCCTGTTCCACTACTACTATTGTTACTACTACTACTGTTCCACTACTATGACCTATTCCTAGCTATTATTAGGTGTATTACGGTGTGTGAGTTCTAAAAAAGGAAAGGATCCATCATCCCAAGGAAGAGAGAATAGTCTAGCGTAGTTCTATTGTCCTGAATCATTATCCACAAAAGAATAAGAATCGGAGGAGAAATGCCAGTTTTAGATTACATGCAAGAAAGTAAGAGATAACTCCCTTCCATAGATAGATCAATAGTGCCAGTTCCCATAACTTGAGCAGTTAAAAATCATTCGAAGATATATGGTATTTTTTATTGGAGTCCAAATGGGAATAAAATCCTACGTAACTTTTAATAGTCTGCAATGCTGCCTGGCAAAACGCCGAGAAAGACTGATGATTTTAGCTGTAAGTTTGGTATGGAGAGTTGTGACATGTGTACTGTCCCCACAAACGGTTACCTCTTCAATTGAGAAAGGCTTTACTCAGCAGCAAAAGGTGATATTTTGATGACAGACATTTGAGGAACAATTTAGCAAATTCTAAGTAATTTTTATTAGCCAATTAAACGTGCCAAATACGAAGCAACTTTACACCTTTTAGGATGAAACTGGCGTTGTAGGGGTTCTCTTACCTTTGACTCGAACATAGAAGGTGAATTGAGGAAAGGCTTCTCCCGAGCCGCTTCCCATATCCTGATTGATCTGACCATCCCGCTTTACCTCGCAGGTATAATATCCCCGATGATCGGTTTCCGCCAGTTCAAACAAATACCCTAACCTATACGGCTTTCCCTTCTCTTTCAGAGCAATCTCTCCTATCGCCTTCGGCCCCCTTCCATCCTCAAACTCTAGCCTTTTGCCGTCTGTGTAAATATAAATACGGGGTTTTTATTTTATCTCCTCGTTAAAAAAATGGCATAAAAAACATTAAAAGTTTTAGCTGACCTTTTGTCCATTCAATTCTGGAATCCCCTCGGATAAACTCCTTCTGATCGATCCCATGAACATCGCAGTAGATCTTAAGTGTGTCTCCTTGTGTCACGGTCAAACTTTTCTCTCCGCGGTCAAAGTTCCTTGTCACGGACACTCGCTCTGGAAATTTCAAATTGTAAGCTCAGTTATTTGGCATGATCGAACTTTAGGGAACACAGTTTCTTGAAATTATAGGGAAATTTATAGGTAAATTTCCGCATATCCTGGCCCAATTCAATACATTTATGGTCGCTAGTCGAGAAAGCTTTGTTTACAAAGGCTCTAAAACTAAATTACTATTTCGGAAAGACTTTAAAACATTAAATGGAATCTTATTTCAATATATTCCCATCCATATTCATTGCCTTAAAGTAAGTCCACGAATGACATAAGTTACTGTATTGTGTAGAGGCTAAAACACTGGAAGCACAGCATCCTCATGCAGGAAGCGGGTTAGTGAAGGAAGTGTGAAGCTGCACTAATCTCCCGTATACTCCCAATACTACAGAATACTCTGTAATCTACTAGGTTATGTTTTATGACACGATTTGGAAAACGTTTTGGCAAGAGGACAAAAAAAGAACCGACAGTTTCAACTTTTCGCAACTCAAGTGGAAAAGACTAAGTTGGGTTGACAAACGGATAGAAATTGGAGAAAGTGTGACATTCTCTGACTCTTCCAAACCCGTTAGCTCTTTTTCTGATCCAAGGAAGAACTGGAGTAATGGATGACATGATCCGCCAGTTTGACAAAAGCACATATTATTCATCCTACACTTTTCAGCAGAATATAAGGCAAAATCGAACGGACTGTGTAGGAACAATGGACGGCTTTTAGAAGGTGTTAAACAATGTTTTCTGCCAGCTTTCTTTCAAAAACTATTAATATGATAAAGAGCTATATGTATAAAGAGCTAAGGGTAATTAATTGACTGTCTTGTCATTCTTGTATTTCGTTTCAGTTGCTATCTTTTTTATTTTAGTATCATTTCTCGGCTACATTTTATTCTTGATATGATTTATCTAGTACATTTCAGTCGCTGTGTCTTAATCTTGCTATCCTTTGTTTACTACATTTTAATCCTTATATGCTAAGCATTCACTACAATTTATTCCAATGTGTTTGAGCATGGAGTTTGAAGAGAGCAAAACTGATAATGACAGTCAAAGCAAGCTATGTTTTCACTGCAATTTCCATTTATTACACAGATACTGGCACCAAACAACAGACTAAACATGAAAACAAACTTATGCTGCTGTACAAGCTTATTTTATTATGTTGTACATTGATCTAATTTGGAGTGATGATGTCTCAATAAATCCTCCCATCCCATCCAAACCCCAATTGAACTAGCTATAGACATGCAAACCCTTGTTTTAAAAGGACCAAGTATTCGGTCGGGAGAGGGTTTGGTTCAGTCCATCAAGTATTTTTGCATCGTTACTTTCACTCTATATAGAAAGGGAGACCACGCCCTTGTTAACTTCGACTACATAACAGAATTCCCTTATCCTTAGTAACGATGCACAAGTGTCTATTTTAACTTTTAAAGACGCCTCTATCTTCCGAAGCAACATGATACTACATATTATTTAAACTGTCTTCATTTACTGCTATGGAAAAACTCTTCTGACAGCCAAGGAAGACGACTTTCCCCAAATTAGCGGAGAACTGCATAGTAAACTTGCTAACTTTCTGAGACTTGCAGAGGACAAGAACAGGGTTGACAGCAACAGATACCAAAACTAATAATTAGCAGTAAACTTGCTGGTAAAAGGAAAGCTCTTCTAGTCTGCTAAGTAATTACTGCTTTGCACATATTTAAGTTACGAGAAAACTACTCTCATTTATAACATTAAATGGTAAGTTGTAACCGTAAAAACTGTAAGGACTGGGACTATGCAATTTTGGAGTACAAACTCAGTCAACGGTAAAAGTTGAAGACTTTTCTCATGCGAGAGTATCGCATGCCTCTTTCCCCCAATAACTCAGCAACTACTTAATGTATTCAATGTTACTCAGACACGTTTTCTCGTTAGTTTCTTTGGTTGACTTTTCAAGCATTTATTTCAGTTTTGGGATAATTTCCAGTTTAAATAGAAACTTTTCTCAATCCCGTCATGGATCTATTTAGATATCTTTCAACCCTTTTTCTAGTAGGAGGGTAATGAAAAGGGTGCACGATCCTATTGTCAGAGTCAGGAATAGGCTCTAATTAAATGATATATAGTAAGGAAAGTAGTTTTGGAAAAGTTACCGATAAGTTCAACGATGGCAGCGCCTCCCTGGTTCCCCTCCTTGGTAACCCTGCAGACGTATTGACGGAAGTCCGGGATGGTCTTGAGCGTCTCGTTGCCCTCCTTACGGGCTCTTTTTATCTCAAGTTTAAGAATGCTTCGGTTGTCCGACCCCTTGTCCCTTATTACTCGACAATGTTCTGGAGGCTTTTTCCTATCTGATAGTTCCACATCCGGCACTCCACACACTTCATCCATCACTTGCTCCGGCTTTCCATCTATTTTTCTATACCTGCACCCACAACCCGGATAAAAATAGATTTATAATTAGCTACCGACTCCACAAATTCGCAACTCCGTCGTGGCTGCCACTTTCAAAACTATAAAAATTGTAAAGCAGTTTGAAACAGTAAACTTACCAAGACATAGACGCATCTGGCACATGGGCTGTACATATAATTTCCACCTTTTTCTCCCTCGCTACGAATATCTTAAAGACAGGGATCCCACCTTCCTTACCACCCGAAATGTTACTGTTTACTGTTACGTTTATTGCTGAAAAAAAAACAATCAATAGGTCAGTTCATTAATCAGTGTCAAATCAAACGCTAATCTAATAAATCCACAATCCACACTATTACTTATAAACACAGGAGTCAAATAGTAATTCTACCAAACCATACCACTTCAAACGACATTTACCTTAAAAGTCAACTCACTCAACACTGAAATACCACATAGTATATAGCGTTTTATCACACTCGCTGTAGAACGCTTGGTGACAGGGTTTAAAATATTGAAATACAACTACAAGTACCGTAACTTTATGTTCGCCTACTTTATAGCGGATTAATAAATAAGCTTAGCAGTTCGACTCGGACACACAAATAGTAGTAGAGCAGCAGGTGAGGTAGGGGGACGGTTCACGGCTTTATACTTTTTCCGGAAACTTTTCCAAATTGTATTCACCAAATTCATGAAACATCTACAGTTGGGTGTGTCCCTCGTATTAGCCAAATCGAGCATTATTATTTATTTCAAGCTACAAATCGAATTTTGTAACTCTTCCTGCATGGCATACGGACACGTCCGTATGGAAAGTGCACAGTGGACGATAGGATTAGTGTTTTACAAGCCCCAAAGCATCTGCATGCAGTGTCGGATAAATTAGATTAAATACAGGGCTTTTCAATTGTGGTTTAGTCATAGTTTACAAAAAAGGAGTAAAGGCTCCGAATTGTCAGGATATCCGGAAATGTCTACTAGATTCGGATCCAGCTCACTTTTATAAAAAGTCTAAAGGTCGTATACTGTCCGATGACGAGGATCTATTACTACAAAAATATATTTGAAGCCTTCTTCCGTCTAAAAACTAAATGGAAAAAGCCAACTTTCCACATCTCATTAAACTTCGCTGAAGGGATTGTTACGGATTGATCCTAGTTCTATTATTATAGCCATATTATAGATATGATATAAACTTTTTATGCATATACTTCAAACCCTTCCAGGTTCAACTTTACCCTTTCCTAAATTGGACTACTACTCTAACAAGCTTTTCAGGAGGATTAAGCAAGACTTTCTCCATAGCATGGAACATCGAACTGGCCACATATGAATGACTACCTTTTAGAAGGTTGAGTGAAGAGAGCCTAAATAAATTAGCATACTGGAGAGTGGGGAACAATCCAATACAACGTAAATATACGCAGGAAATGGGACCCAAATAAGCTCCCTAAATACTCACGACTTGCTTTCCCTAATCCCTTACTTTTATTATTTAACAAGGGAAGCAAAAGTTGAACGGTCTTAGTGCTCCTTTCTCTAGCATTTATGGTACACAGAAACAGTAAACTTTGGTTCGGTTGAAAATACTTTCTACCCAAATTAAAACACATGAACTTTTTCTTGCTCATAGAAAGCTAAACGTTTACGGATTCAGTTAAGCCTAAACTAATGGAGATTTGTTCTTATAGGACGGGTTAATTGTTTGTTTAATACTTCATCACACCAAACTAACACACACTTTAGGGTTAATCGAGGATTAATCCACACTATCTAAGACTCACCTTATCTCACTCTTACTTACTCATCTACTAATTACATGCAGTAGTAGTACAGGGGCCATGACCTTAAAAAAGACTAACCAATAGTGACCGTAACCTTAACCCCCTGATTAGCCCCGGGGGAGTCATAGAGGCAGACGGGAGTGCACTTGTACTCTCCCGCATGAAATGTAGTGGACGCGTTGAAGACTAGAAGGGTCGTGGAAATGAAGCCCCCACGGACCTGGTTTGTTTGAATATTCATCCCCCACTCATCTTGCATTTTGTCGGTCAGCTCTCGATTATTTATCGTCCACTTTACGGAATGAAACCGATCTAGCTCACATTTCATCTCGAACGCATCCCCCTCTTTTACCATTACTGACGAGGACGATGACAAACTATCGTTCATATATTGAGTACTACTACTGGATTCACCCTCGTCGTCGGTTACAGTGAAGGGTTCCCCCAGAAAGTCTTCGCCGGGGATTAGGTTGAACGTTGGTGTACAACCTGAACATTAAATCCAACTGATCTATACGAGACATTCATTTTCTAATGCCTATTTACTATTTACCACTAAAATGTCTCGTTTATGTCGGCTGCATTGTGTGTGATTGGTAGTTTTTAGGATTATGAATAATTATTTTACACTTATCCGTGCTATCAGTATGACTTGAATTCTTGTGAATGGTTCATGATTTTATTGACTCTTTTCTGCATCAACTTTATAAAAAGTCAGTGACATATGGGTTATAATAATACATTCCGTTATTTTATTGTACAATAGCGAATGTATAGACAACTGACTTTTAGAAACGTCAAAATATTTCACCTTTCGTTGAACCTTTTTATGGCCCACAGCGTCGTTTCGCTCTAGAAAGCTTTATTAATATTAAAAGTAAATGAAAAATGGCAAGAAAGGAACAGTAATTATACTGTTTGTACTACAGCAAGTGTCAACTCCGGGAGGGATGCAGGGCCAAATAAAAATAAAGAATATTTATAACACATGTGTTCTATTTTTCCATCGTCTGGGTGGCCTTGTTTCCTTGTTAATGCTTTGTTCAATTGAATTTACGACTGAGTCAAGAAATCTAAACTATCGAAATACAAGACACGTTCCAATTAAAGTGCTAGAAAATGTGAAATACTGGAAAATTTGATGGGCTAGTACATAGATATATAAAAGCTTAAAAGCTGTAGTATGCTAGATTGGATAGTTAAGATGAATAGGAAAAATTGAAAAAACGCTTAGCATAAGTCAGATAAGGTACATTTTAATTTTAAAAATAAAAGTTAAAATCGGAAATACCGAAACCACGGGCGGATCTATTTTATGAATTTTAGGCTCTAGAAACGAAGCCTTTTCTCCGTACCTTCCACTATTCTAAAAAAAAACGTTAGGCATGTTCATAAAACTAGTAGGCCTGGTTTAATGGTAATAATACTGTCCCAGACAGAACCCAGCTACTTTTCCCAGCCGTTTGTATAGTTTTGCCATAAATATGCTTTCACTTTCTCTCTAGCTCCAGTTAAGTTGCTTTATTTTACAGTTCCCAGCATTATTATATTCCAGCCCATTCTTATCTATTTCGTGTTATTTCCGTGGGAAGTGAAATTTACGCTTGTATGTTTTGACGTAAGCTCTTTTACTCCACGAACAAAGCCATTATCCTCCAGCTGAATGGCATATGCATGGCCAGACCATCGAGAAAGTACTTATACAAGCCCATGTCTATGTAGCAGAACCATATGCGTGCTAACTGTCACTGTAGAACATACAAAGCTGAAGCTATTTTAGGAATTCACATGCATTTCTATGAAACACTTGAGAAACATTATTGGAAGCCATAGGGGTAGCTGAAGTGATAGTTACTGCAGTGACAGGGGGAACTGGGAAGCTTTACTCCACCGAGAGTTAAGTCAAGTGGGAGAAAGCTGGATTGGGGATTATACCTCAATTCCAGGGAAAAGGTCAAAAGTCAATTTGACAATGTCGACGGGGCGTTAAGGCTCCCCCTTCAACTTCCTTTGTTCAACCCGTTCAATTCATACAGGATCAAAGGTTATTTTCTTTGTTGCTTTATGTCTATACTGAAATATCCTCTATGAAAGGTAATTAAGGCTTCCAAAACTTGTTTTTTTAGCTCTGAAGCTAACTTTTGTGTAAACATGTCCTTTGTAGATTAATAAACAACAATAAAGGTATAAAAACAAAAATTTAAGCAAAATGTACCAACCCGTTTCTCGTTATAATGGGAAAGGCTGACCGAAATCAATTTAGGGGATCGATCGGTTTTAAAGCCAAAAAGGAATGTAGGACAAGGAGTTTAGTTTAGAGAATTTTTCTTTGGAAATTAATTTAAAATATTTCATTCAATTCAACTGTAAATATTTCAGTATGAAACCTCTTTTCAGAGCTTAACAAGGAGTTGGCCTATTCAAATAAACAGAAAACTATCGATCCCTCCCTGCCTTTTTGAGCCTGTTCACCGTTCTTATAGTATAAACTGGAAGGAAAAACTAGTAGTTAGGTAGATTTAGTTAACTTATACTGTGCAACCCAGCTTTGCATAACCTGACGTGAAATTTAGAAATCATGTTCCTTTACATACAGCTAGCTGCACATTCTACCTAAGTTGTGGGTTCCAGAAAAGTAAAAAAAGACGTGTTTTACGATTCTTATAGATCAAAGCGCAGAAAGACATCATCTTACAATAAATTAATCCCAAAAGGTACCCTTCAATACCCTGCAGCAAGCAGGTAGAGAAACTTCTTCCGGGGATTTAGCAGTCGAGGAGAATGCTACGTTTAAACACTAGTAAACGCTTTAGAAAGCCTAAATACCCGAGTTTTACCGGATAGTAACGTTGCATCCGTCAGAAATAGTTGTATTGACAACCAAATTTACATGTGACAGTGTGGTTGAATAAGGGATCTAAAATGCTGGTTGTAAGTGACAGCATAACTTACATTAAACGTCGTCTCCGTACGCATTTATTTCTTGTACCCGTTGTAGTTGTTGTATGGTATTAATTTCTGTCGGAGAAATCACTGACGTAGACAACCTGTTAAGAATCCACTAGATCACTAGACGAAATCATCATCATTCTATCTATCCCACGTACTTTATACTTGTTACTGCTGCCGGTTGAACTTTGGCATTTCTAATTCCCGTGTACTTTGCATCCATCATAATAGCAGAAACCTCATGTATCGTCAACCGTCATACCTATGCAACCATGTACTCCGTTCACCACAGACTACCAGATTTCTCTACTAAAGTTTTCCTGCAACTCCGGGTAACTTTGAGGTCCTTTATTTAGATCCAGATAGCTGAAGTTAAGCATGTGAAAGTTGGATGTAGTTATAACAAAATGTAATACAACTCATGTAGTGAAATCCTACACAGTCTGACAGAACCGACGGGTTGAACAAACAATAAATCACTCGCTCATGGGAAAATTAAAATAACATTCTTTCTTATGTTTACTCCTACAAAATACGGATATACCTTAGTGAAAGTATGATTCTTATGATTTTATATCTTTAGTTTTTAAGGGCAACAAACATTTTAACTTTATGTCTTGGCAAATAATATCCACTCATATTCAATTCACTGTCAAAGTAGGAAAACAATATCGAATTTTAATAAGTTATCTTTGTATAATTCTTCTCAAATCTAGAATGACAGTGATAGTTTTTCGTTCGGGTAAACAGTGAACGTTGATGGATTTGGCTCAATTGAGATAGAAAAATAACAGGGTCAGTATCGACCTATTCAGTTATCGGTAATTCTATGCTCCGCGCTCCATATAGAAAATGCTAAGGGTCGGAGTGTAAATGTTGTCGCGGGCGGTGTATGAATGAGGAGCTGAAGTTTTGCCTAGGACATGATTTTTAACTTGACTCCCGTTACAGAGTAACAGTTCCACATAATTAGTTTTTATATCGAGAATAGCTTGCGTTTTTCATTTTGGCATCCTATTTCCCGTTGCTCATTTACCAATATTTCATTCTCATGAATGAGGATCTTGAGATATTAAAGGATGCTTTATTTTTATCATAGAAATAAAGGATGCGTAAAATAAAGAATGCGTGAGTAGAAATTAAATTGCGTTTGCTACTGTTGGTGATCCAGGAACAGCGGAATTACATAATATTGACGTTGAACTTCGAACGAGCAAGTCAGATATGAATGATTACAGAAATCATCGAGTTTGTGTAGTTTTACTTTGTCTTTTTTCGTCTATTGATGAATGAAATTATTTACCTCGCCAATACGGAAATACTCTATAGAATTTCAACTGATGGATCCTCTAGAAGAATCACATTTAACAAGTTGGCTCGTATGGAACAGTGACCGAGTGTGTTACAGATATTATTATTACAAGTGAATCCATATTACATCCTGTGAACAAATTTTTTTATCATTTTCAATTGAAATGTACTGAACCAATCAATAATCTTTAGCTGAATTTAAACCTCTTCCCGAAAGCTAAAACCTTTGAGAGCACGATGAGCTAGTTAAATTATTAGCTTTCTTAACAACCTGCATAACTCCTAACTTTTGAATAACCATCGGCTAAATGGATCCGTTATTTACTCCAAACGGAATGATTAAAAAAATTATGATTTCAAATTGGTCTACCAACCTGGCGTCATCAATGATTTAAGAACTGGTTATTTGTTGTTATTAGTACTTTCCTATTAAACTAGCTAAAAAAGAGGGAATAAAAAAATTTTGTGGTCAGCATGAGGCCAACAACTAAGCGTAACAAGCGTTGATTAAAAATCAATAATTAATTTCACTAACGTGAGTGTAGGCGGAGCGGAGTGAATAATAAGTACCTCGTCTTTCTCTTTATTAATGAACTTAACCTCTTTCTTGTTTTAGGAGTAGTTCAAACTTTGACTATAAAGAAAATTGTTGCCTGTGTTGGACTTTACTCTACCCGGGCATTCCATATTGTTATAAAATACACCGAGACAGTATGGCATGTCTACTGGTATCTCTGCTAGCAAAACAGAAAAGGTTGAAAGGTTACACGCCCACATCTGGAGGATCTTACTGTACTGTCTGTTCTCGAGTTTTGCTAATTTCCTGATTTCGGAATTTCTACTTTTTCTAAGGTGCCTCCTCACCTGCCCTTACGTGTTAAAATCCTAAAATACCACCGGGATCTGCAGATACCTGCGACGCTCGCGAATGATGTTCACTAATTGGAGACCTACAGATTCCTTGAAACATAATCTTTCTGGAAGTCACGTTCACGTCATTCTGAGAGCACGAACAGACAACTGCAACCAACTCGGGTAGTACAAACTAAATACCCACCCAATACCCAGTTCAGTACCTCACCCAAAATACCAGCCCGGTAATTACCCGCCCACTTAATTGGGTACCTGGTTAAACGGGTACCCGATTGAGAAACTGGTAAACAGGGTACCCGGTATCTTTTCTTACACTTTAAGTGTAATATAAAAATTTTCTAAGACTGGAGATGTGGTGACAGCATACTACACAGGCCACAGTAAAGAGTAATTGCAATGGGTAAATTAATATTAATAGGCATTCAAAAGCATTTCAAATGATCAACAAAACATAAGCAGCCGAACCGAGTATAAGTTCACTTCTTGAAAATACCCACCCAACAAATACCCGGTTAGATCTCCGAATATTTTTATCCACCCGGCAATTACCCAGTTGGACACGGGTACACGGTGGGTACCCCTTTCAAAATGTACTACCTACTCACCTCTGCACCCAACTACAAATGCGCCTTTCTTTAAAGAATGACTAACTAGATTGATGTACGTTATTTGAGCACAAGCTAACTTGTTAATTGTAAAGCCTATATAATCTCACAGACAATCTTTGTTTTAACTTTTTCCGTCTCTTCTGTACGTATCTATCTGTCGTAGTGATCATATAAATGTATAACTAAATCGTGATCGTTGTTGTCAGTCTGATCAGTGACAAGACCCTTGTATAATCTGATCTTCTATGATATTTAATACTTTTACACTTTATCATTAGCTAGCTAGCAGAGCACCTATTCAGTTCAGTTCAATGATTCATTGGAGTGACAATGATATATAATATGTAATAGTCATATTTATCTCAATATCAGGTCACGTAAAATGTAATAAAGGTAAGCAATAATTATAAAAATTTAGATTATGCATTCATCGTAGACTCTACAATGTGTAAGTTGCTCTTGCTCTCAAACGAACAATCAGGCCTACTGGCTAGCAGAGCTTGACAGGGAAGGTAGCAAAGACTATTCAGAAGTACAATAATTTAGTAAACCAATTTAAATAAAGATAGATAGTGGGAGAGTAAACCACCAAGTCTTCGACCTGAAGGTAGTCTAGTCTGAGCCCATTATTGATATACTTACTTACTTAGATTTTAGATGCATAGATTTTACTTATATAAATTGATAAAAGTACGCCATGACAGTTTTAGTTTTAAAAACTACAGAAACGTGTTAAAAAATAAGTAATTTATTAATTTATTAATTTACCGATGTTCACTGTATAGAGGGTTTCTTCTTGGCAGGGTTTTGGTACCTTCAAGGGGAGGAACTAAATACCCCCTGCCCTTCTTCTTCTCGACCATATATTCAGTGAACATTTTAGATCACTTGAAACTAAACGACGTTTCTGAAAAATTAGTACTTAAACTTGAAATATGATTTGAAATTTGTCCCTTACATGCAACTCTAGCTCAAACAAAATTCGTTGATTCGTTCGCCTATGCAAATACCTGTAAGTCTACTTTGTAATAAAATGTGTAAAAATACATTTTGGGCGTATGGAAGTTAGTATATTCTAATCATCAGAAACATGCAGTGAAGGTTGAAAGTAGGTAAAGTCTAGTATATTTATCAGCTCTTATAAATAAATGTGCCTTCGATAGAGTGCTATTATTTTTGAACGACAAAGCCCACTTATTTCCTGTACTTTGTGCCAACGAATGGAACATAATCCGATGCCATTTCTCTTTGTTTAATCTGATAAGGAAAACAAGAATTAGTTAGCTGAATAAATTAAATCCTTTATAAAAGTTTTTTGAAACGGGTAGACTCGGTAGACATTAGAATATTTTTAGTGATATTTAAAATGGTCTTTACTAAAGCTAATCCACGTAATAATAAATTGAATACAGTGGTTATTTACAGTGCATGCGGTCATAAAATTAATGATGAGATTGGCATCTTCCTCCTGCCATGAGTTATGTTATGGACCAGCGCATTTAAGAGTTTGTAAAAGAAATGAGTAAAAAAGGAATGAGCAAGAGTTTGACGTTTGTTCCTTCAATTAACCATTACCATTAGGCAGTGGACTAATTTATGGATGGCATTACTGCAAATTGTAACCATAATTAGTAGCGGAACAGATCAGCTTCATAGGTAATTGCACGGTGGAACTAACATTCCAACTGGCGGGTGTAAATCGACTAGAAGGGACAACTAATCCATCCTATTAATCAGTCCAAAGAAAGATAAAAAAAAGACCGATGTATTCGTCTGAATGAAATTCAAATCCAGCATTACACCCATTTGACAATCGCAATTAATTTTATCTGACTGTAGGGTCTTATCATTGCTATTCTTTATTTTCCACCAATATAAATCGAAATTAGACATGTTTCTTTCTTTCAATTTATTTTCAGCAGGAGTCTTTTCATTTGTAAACCTCAACAAACGGATTTTAAGAACCATCAACGCTTTGAATTATAGATGCATGTGACTTTGAGTCAGATGAACATAGATTTAAAAATCCTTAAATGGAAATACAGTTTACTACATTGAGAAAAAAGGGATCTTCTATTCCCTAGTCTCCTCTCCAGACTGTCTTTAAAATGAAATACTGCATTATCCTATGTAAAAGATAAGGTAAAACAAGTGTGACTTGGTGTTTGTTGAAGGAAAGAAATATTAATGGGTGATAAGCGTACATAATTCATAACGCTTTAACAGCTTTATTGAGATTTGACTACGTAATAATTTATTAGCTCCTATACACACGTACCATGCATACCTACCTAAATGTAACCAACAAACATAAATTTTAGCTCATTCTCTTCCTATTTTTTCTCCTATATCCTGCCGTCTTAAGTTAGTTATTTTTCTGGACCGGATCCAACTAACTCCAAGTCCGTTTTTTACATACAGTATTTAGAGCCACGTGTAAGAATTTAACTTCAAGAAAGACATCTTCGTTAAATAATTGCAGCTCTAGTATTATTAGCAGATAGTGAACGATAAATACCTCTATTTTCTGAACTTTTGTTTGGAACAATGTCCGAGTTTATTTAAGTTAGCAAAGCAATTTAAAGGTTGCTGTGAATAAGTGAAAGGTAACCTTATGTGTGATGGGTTTAAAACGTACAACTGCAAATCAATTAAGTAAAAGTACACTGGTATAGGTAAAAACCTCAATGACCTTAACTAAGGGATGGATATGATGATGCATTGCCACACACTCTTGGCAGAAACAGAGTTGATGACATGAATTTCACACAACAGGAAATCGATTGCCACTTTTTCAGTAGTCAGCATCATTAACAATGCATCAATATGCACACAAATAGTGGCGAATGAAATAGCGAGCGATACACCAGCATTACCATTATCCAACCTGATGCCATTTCCCTTCAATTTCCGAGGCCGACGCCGGTGTAGATGGATTCAAGATGAAATATTCCATAGAATATTTAAAGTTTACCTAATCGAAATTACTAATAAAAGTTAACAATGGCCATCGTGAATGCTACTGCTGCAGCCTTCTATAAAACTGACAACGAAGAAGTAATGCATAAAAACTCTAGCCTTTATCCTCGTTCTCATTATTCTACTGATTTAAATAGAACTGGTGGAAGGAAATTCCCAATACAATACAGGTACAACTAAGTGAAAAGGTTATCATATCACCGTCTATAAACCCATCACCAATCATAATCTATCCTGGTACTTGCTATTGCTTAGCTGCTCCAACCTTTAGCAAATTAACGACCAGTTATGCCATGCTTATTTCTATCAAAGCGCTGCGCTGCTGCGAGACATTAGCCGAACTTCATGTTAAGCAAAAAATGAGTTATATCTATGAAAGGTCAGATTAGTAATACTATTTGACTATTTGTATGCAAAGAGGCCAAACTAGCACTTAAAAGTAAATGCGTACGATGCTACTACTTTTTTTATATGCTAACTTTGTTTGTATCTGTTTGTTATTGGTTTGGTGTAGAATAAAAGACACAATGGAACCAATGTTTTCATCATTTCTTGGAAATTAATTTCGTACTGTTGAAAAATTGCACGAAACATTTCAGAGAACTCTGTCACTAAACAATAATTAAAGCTATAGTAGTAAAATTCAGGAGGCTATCTTAAAATAAATTGTGTTGTGTTGAAAGTATTTTAGTTGCCATAATTAAAAACAAAAGTAGACCTTTTAAAAATAGCTTTCTCCACTTAATCATCTTCTTAAACCCTTTCTCACCTAGCGTAAAACGAAGATAAAATTAAATATATATATATTTCGAATGAATTTATACACCTGAGGCAAAAGCAAAAGTAATCCCTCAAAGATTCTACGCGATCGCTAAACTGTCTGTCGAAGCTAAAGCAGAGAAGTCCCTGTGGATCCTGTTCAGCTGTGCAAGCTGAAGGTTCAAATGATTGAACATTTCAATTCAATTTTAGACAGAAAGTAAGAACAAAGGTCAAAGGCTGTCTTCGTTGTATCCTATGGACGTCAGAGATTTATTCAAACAAAAGGATATCGATTCGGCAGTCAACATGATTAGTTAGAACGTATTACAATCTGGAAGCTTCATTTAAGATTACTGTGACTAGTGAATTGGTTTAAAATAATCAATTTTTTAAAGACCTAGGAAGAACTGTTTTTTAAATAACTATGGAAGAAACGTATAGCCTAGCTTCATGCAATATTGCAAAGCCGAAATTAAAGTTCTGGTGCTGGTATAGACTATACGACTATAATATAAACCCATAATATGGCAGGTTTTGAAAGCACTTCCTAGAACTCGTCATCGTCCCACACGAAGTAGCAAGCAAAGATGTTTTAGAAATATTAGAAGAAACACGAGAAAGTACTGAGGTATAAATGGACCTGGTAATAAATAGAGTGGCTAACTCGTAATAAATAGAATTTAGGGCCTTTTTTACTTCTGACGGACAAAGGAATGCTTTAACGTGCTTAGTTGTACATTCTAAGCGTAAAGATATGCTCAGTTGCTTTGTTTTAGAATTAAAATTAGTGACATTAAAATCGACATTAAATATTTTCCATGTGAATGACGTTTAGCGTTTGGCTAATCTTGTTGATCCTTTACAACTCCTGCATAAAACTTGCATTATTTGTCACCGGGGTACAGGAATTTCCAGAACATTAACTACTATTAAATATCGTCATCGTCCAGTCCAGTTCATATTAAATTCCACAAGAGCACTACTAACTCCATACAATACATTCCGGGCTCGTGTGTTCGTACAAAATAAACTCACTTATATGCTCCTGAAATACTAGAAGGGAATCTCTAAGGAAAATAATAAAGCTACTGGCAAAAAAACAACTCTTTGCCACTTACAACTGACTGCGTACTTCCGATTACGACTCCAATAACTATCAGCTTTCACTTTCTTTCTTGCAATAAAATTAGGAGAATGATACCCTTATTTCTTTTCCAGGAAGGGAACCGAGACCCACAATTCATAACGTACAACAACGGGCTAATGTTATTTGCGAGAAAGAAAGGCCATTACATTAGTTTCCTTTAGTACTGTATGTGTTAGGTGCGACCAGCTAAATCCATATTTGAGGTAAGAGCCGCAGTAGTTGTAACTAATAATTAATAAACCTATTCCCAAGCTTAAAAAGCACTGCTTAAGTAGCAGGTGTTGGTGGTGCGTTGTACCTCGTAGCCAGGAAAAGTACACTAGCTATGTTTAGTTTATGTTTGCTTTCAATGTGGCTGTTATGAAACTTTAAAAGCTTTTTGATACGAAAGGAAAGGTGAAGTCGGACAACAAATTGCTTCAGTTACAGAGAAATATACAGAACTGTTCTCTTTTTACAAGGCTTTCGCGGAAAAGAATCAACAAGCTCAAAACCCTTGTGAACTTTCTTTTTGATATGATGTATTAAAGCTTACATGGTTGAGAAATAATTTTACTGGAGGAAGGACTGAGATTCACAGAGTATTATCAACATTTAACATGAACTCCTTTAATTGGTCCTTCAGCAACTTGTCAATTCTAGCAATCATCCTCTTATTCCTCTTCTAAAACTTTTGGGAAACCTGGACAAAAGTTTATGGAAACTACATATTTGTACATAATACCCTCTTATGCTCTAGAACAACGAAGGCGAATTGAATTCATCTTTAACGGATCGTTATATACATAACAACCGTCGTCCTCTTCAACTTTACTTTGCTGGATGAAGCAAAAGTGCTTTCTTTTGAAGATTTAGTAGAATTTAATCAGTAAATGTAATATAAATGTTGTCTCTGATGCTTACCTCCTACGTAACAATGCTGAGTAATTACACTTATAATAAATAAATTACTCAGATGTCAGCAAGTTCACCTACTACAATTAGCACAGCCCAACTCATACTAGATACTATGCTACAATTTCGAACAAAAACTGTGTAACAAGGCGGAGATGGATCTTATAAAATTAACGAAAATACTAAATAGAATTCCGTACATCCTTGAACAGTAACCTCCTTTAAATAGTGGCCCCTTAATTACTATTAATTACCCCATACTCCCTATTTAATTGTGTTAAACTCAACCCTTCAAAAAATGTAAAGAAATCAATAGTGGCCCGGGTCGCTATTCGGGGATATGATGTATACGGATATAAACCATGGAGTAGGGACTCCATGCACACCTATAATAGGTTCCTGTCTGCAGTTTCTGTTTAGTTATTAGCCAAAGTAGAAGAGTGGGTGTGCCTGTCGGTGTGGTAGTAGTTGTGACGGATGATTATTCAGCCCAGCCAGACAAAAGAAGCAGGAGAGTTGGATTTTTACTTAGAAACCATCCAACCCTACTACTTTCACAATAGAGTACAACTTTCCCTTAATTTTATTTCACTTGAGCCAATTCTTTTATACACAGGAATAAATTTCTTTTCTACTTTTGTTCCCTTGATGGCTTAAGTAGTCGGCCTATCTTCAACAACCCATTAGCATATCCTGTTACACACCCTTTTTAGCCCATTCAAGGGGCTTATGAAACCAGCAGCGCCGTCTGTGCGCACCATAACTCCGAAGCTACCCAACAGATTTAGCTGAAACTTTGCACACTAGTGGCAACCGTGCTTACGGCGTGCTGTGCAAAAGTTAAGACCAATCGGTCCAGTTAAAGACCCACGGGGGTCAGAAAACCCCCACTAGTTAGACAAACACAACTGATCTGGCTGAAACTTTGCACACAGGTGGTAAATAAGCAAACTAGGTACTGTGCAAATGTTTTTAGACCAATCGGTCAAGAAAAATACCCATGGGGGTCAAAAACGGCCGTTGGTTAGACAAACAACCGATCTGGCTGAAACACACGGGTGGCAACTGTGCTAACTAGGTTCAGTAAAACAGTTGTAACCGATCGGTCAGTGGGGATCATAAAATGCAAAGGGAGAAACTTATTAAAAATTTGAGGGTCTAGTTTTGCGTCAAGCGAACATGAAGTTGTAGAAAGAGAGAACAGGATGAAAAGCAAAAAACCAGGGGGTGTGGGGGCTAGGCCCCCACATCTCGTCTATTGTAATAAGCCCTATACCTAAAATCCCCTTGGATGGGCTCTGGCAGCTGAACCCGTAGGTTTTTTATACTACACTCCTCACCAACTTTTAACTAACTCGATTGCTGCAGCGTAAAGGAAGCGTGTTTAGGTCTGAGAAATAGGGGTTTTGGCTGCTTTAATTACTTCCAAGAAGCAAAGAGTTGGAGTGAGTTATGCTAAATTTATTTTCTGTATGTACACTTTCTTGAGTGATTGGATGACGTTTTCGGAGGAAGAGAGAAGACGTTTTGGAGGTTTTTACGGGTATTAAGAGGAGATGACCAAATGAGAGGTGAGCGGTTGACAGGTTTAGAGCGGTAAAGACCCGGGGGAGTGGTAGAGGCGTTTTGGAGGGTAAGGGGTAAAATAGAGAGGGTTATGTTAGAGTTTGACGTAGGGGTGGAGAGGGGAATTATACGGAGGGTTTCGAGGGTTAATGAGGGTTGTAGGTTGTAGGAGGGTTTCGTTTTGGAGGGTAGACCAATTCTTCAAACGTCTTGATCTATATTAAGTAGTACTAGGAGCTATGCTGTATGGTTTCCGGGAAGTGTAGGGACATTTTTGTATTAAAGCTGACAGCAACTTTTCAAAACTTGAACTTTAACAAGGAGGGTAGAATGATATTGATATAGTTAGAAATCTTCCAGGATAAATAAATATTTTAATGCTAGATACACGCAGAGTGTAAGAAGAGTATGTAAGAAATGTACATGAGCATCCTTAGTTTGGTACCATGCATGGTGTACGCGTTGAGTTGGGTACCTGTTAAAGTCATAAAAGAACTTTCTCCGGGTAGTATCCGAATTCGGAAGCGTATATCCTGCACTACGTGAGTTGAACTTTCACTGGAGCAACTGGGAACCCCACCCTGCCTTCCAGGATCTTCTAGCCTATGCATATGCTAGTCTTACCATCAAGAAGTAGAACTTTGAGCCCGAAAGTGTAACATTTATTGGGAAGTGCTTCTAGACCAGAATTAGGAAATCCCTAGAGTCTGCCTAACAACTTTCAAAGTCGGCAACTGGCACCATTTCCCCACCAACAACATACTGTTGTACGAGTACACATATTATAAACGAATGAATGAATACAAACTACCCACTAGAACCGTTCACTACCTCTGCTAGTGCCCGTGGATAAAAATTTAGCATCTATCTTACTAGAATGGCTGTAGTAATAGTAATGATGATGGGTGCTAGAGTCAGCATGATGATCGCATATCGTAATGATAAGGTCTCTTTTATACTATGTGGGAAAGAGTTATTGATTTAACCCAATGTGGATAGGTAGGGCCAAAGAAATGAAATTCCTTGTTTCTTGATATTTCAAGGAGGGTTCGGGTATTTTTCAGGAGTGATTTTGAAGACATGATAAACGTATAGTTTTCCTTATAAAGTAAAAACTTGAATCAAGAGGATTTCCTTTGATGTAGATAAAAAAAACCTTGGATTTATCCATTACAAGACGACACTTATTACAGGAGAAAAATTCGTAGTTTGCTTTCTGATACTGAAGTTTGCTCAAGTTATTTTTCAGATCCTTATGATAGCGCATGATTACTGGAGAATAGATTTATAACTAAAAAGTCCCAATTTATAAGATCTTTTTAAGATATTTCGAGTCAGGAGTAGATTTATGCCGATGTTTCGGATTACTATTGATTGGAGTAAATATATTCTATAATTTAATCATGAACCATTCACAGAAAGTCCCTAAAATTGTGATGAAATTCCCTTATTTTTTGTTTCTATCTAACTAACGCCTGACTATGTAAACTGTAAGCAAGTAATTAGAAATCGGGACTTACGATCTGCATAAGCACTTGGTGACAATGAGAGCAGGGTGATTAGAGCCAGAAGAGGTAGATAAAGGGCCTTAGGACGAGGCGGAGGGGGGTGAGCCTTAGTATTCGAATTCCTAATTGATGAGTCGCTCATCGTATTGCACTGATGAGGGGGGTGTCCTCCAAACCACCACGCCGATGATATCCACCAAGACTGCTCCTCCATGTAATCCATGAATTCTAAGGCCATTTTGTCTCTTCCAAGGAGTACTGTGAACTGAGGGATTAAGAGTTCAGAAAGGTAGGCGTATTTCTAGTTCACCGTTACTTCATTTGCATCGTAATCCCACAGATTATCAGTCTCAGCTACCCTTTATATACGTAAAAGTAACAGTAACAGTAGCTGTTTAAGGTTCTTTTGTTGCTACGTTTTAAACAAATGTGTTTTTTTCCTTGCTACAATACAAAACTGTTTTGTTTTTAGCCTACTAAAGTTTTACAATTATGTTCTACCTCGTATTAAGTTGATGCTGTAGGGAAATATTCAGCCCTTTTCTGAAAGTGCAGCCGTTTTATTACAATCGGACAGCCCCATTACTTTTTTCGTTAGAACTGTTTTTTGTCAAATGGTTTCTAATTTCTTGAAATTGAATAACAAATGAGACATCCAGGGTAACAAAACTAATATTAGGTAAGGAAACCCTAATTTGTTAAAACTTTGTACTCGCACGGTTTCCGGATTCTACTTTAATCTTCAACTCTAAGTTAAAAACACCCAATAAATCATTACTGTAGCATTATTCGTTTAATCTTAACCTCAGTTAAACAAATTAATTTCATATTAGTCTCATTGTATATTCATATTCTGGTCTTCCAAACGATAACAAATCCCAAAAATGACTGTTTTCACCGGTATAAACAACTGCAGCGTTCTACCCTTCTAACTCCACTAGCAATAAGTACGCAAATGAAAAAGCCTAAGAAATAACTTGATTTAAAAAGTATATAAAAGTATTCACCTTGGGTTTCCCCTGAAGACGCACAGTTGAACTAGGGAACGATCAATTGATGCTGAACCCCTTTGTCCAGAATCCAGCATAGTAAGTTGGAATTATTCAAAAACGCTCCACCCTAAAGGACTAAAATAACATCCGCCTTGCCAACAACATGAACAGGCCGTGTGGGTCAAAACCTTAGCCCGCTTCAGCGTTGTACAATTTCAATACACGTTATCTTCTTACACTACATCCTCTTCCACTTATACGCACCATGTATATCTAAATTCTAAGGAAAAGGCTGAAACACTGACCACTTCCAACTTTTGAGCCAACCACACCCACTGCTTATTTAAATAAGACTTTCACACTGTCAAGCCAAACCTGTGCTTTTCTCTGTTAAAATACCTATTGCATTGTACTATTGAGAGTACCCACATTCACTCGATTCGGCTTTCACTCCGCCCTTGTTTTTCTTTTGCGCAGCCAACCCTACTATCTCCAAGTCCTTGACCTGTTCATAATCTCTTTAAGAAGTATGTCTAATCCTTCACGCATTTACGTTGACGAAACTCTCATTCACACGACTTTCAGACGACGCACCAGAACGGGAACTTGAGTGAATTGGAATCTAGTGTCACTTTATTATTGCACAATTCACTCGTTCGTATTAAATACACACTGAACTGACGGATAGTGGAAAGAGAGGCTGGAGAAGAGGGATGTCAGAAAAAGCACTTCAAATGGAGACTCAGTGTAGTCCTCTGGTTCACTTTTGCTCCAGAACCTCTACATTTAGAGGCGTACTTATGAAACGGCCTTTGTTGCTTGGGCTGACGATGATGAGAGCTAGAAAAATAAGATCCAACAAAAATAATTGCATGCTCTATTAGTCTAGGGACGAAAGGGGTTTTAAATTTTAAAAACAACTTTCACGTCTTTCTCTACAAAACGGTAGAGGAAAGTTTCCGGTCTGTTATGATTTATATTAACGCATTGGGAAGGATCAAAAATTCCCGAGCAAGTTGGCCTTTACAACTTTACATAATTCAACCAAAATTAAAACTTTTTATCTAAAAACAACTATCCCTATAATGTTCACCCTTTATTTTTTAGCTAGTCCTTAAGCAGACCTTATAGGGAGCTGACATATTCGTGTGTTAAGTAACTTGGTCATTGCTTACATACGCACAGTTATAAATGGGAACTACAAAAAAGCATTAACGGAAATACCATCAAGTCAACCGTTACAAACTGATAATTTAATTTGGCATACTATGACCCTGTTTAGTGTCCTTGTTCTACCTAACCCATTAATTGAACTACGCGTGGAAGGTACAGGGTAAACTTTGAAAAACAAACTTAAATTTGACAAAAGTTGATGTCCAGAAATGTATGGGACTGGAAGTCAGTTTAAAGGGGTCTTGGGCAGTGGAGAGACCTTGTAGATGGATCTATAGGAACCTCACTCCTCCTTTCTCTCCGACCGACCACTTTCACCAGACACTTTCTCTCCTTGGATGGCTAAAGTGAAAGTCCCACTACCTATCCATTCCTATAAACACTCCTACAACCTAAAAAACTATGCCAAACTACCTACTTTACCCTGCTTTCTTGGATAACTGGGTCGGTGTTCGTCCATCAAACGTGCCTATCTATAGGTACAACCAATTAGTATTTACTCTTCTAATCATTCTGATTTGTTAAACAAAATTGTTTTTAAATCCCTCAGATAATGGTGGATTAAAATGCATTTCCGGTCGTTTACACTTCTTATCAATAAGAGCCAGAACTAGCCTTAGAAAGGGTTTACCACCAAAAAGATAGAGTAACTCTCAATGAACCTTCTACTAACAGTTGTGGCAATATTAAGACCGAAAATTACATTTAGTCCTAACTAACTTATTCGGTGAAACAGTTTTATCCCGATTTTGGAAAAAAATCCGATTGTTACTCCCGTAAATTAGCGGTTACACTAGGAATAGGTTTCTTGGTGTGGTAAAAAGTTTTGATATCGTCAAAATTATCTGAACTGGCTTACATGGTTATCGGTGGGTGGCCGTATAATAGTTCGGAGCGTTCAGGCTGGCTTGATCTGCCTAGAACTTGGCTAAGAACTGACTGAGGACCACGACGACTCAACAGAAAAACACTTTTTCAAGCAGAGAAGAACCAAGCCCACCATACATACTACCCGTTAGATATTCTCCTGTAAAGTATAACACGATGATATATCTACCCGTTGGTCGTACCGATTTCGGATTTCCTACTACGAACTGCCACTACTATTCTAAACAGCTAAGATCTCGGGTAGTTCTGCGAGCGAGCAATCCGCTGACCGATTTTAACTTAACTTCTCCCCATCTCCCCCTTCGTTCTTCCTGCTTCTCTAAATATATACACACATAGGTCATAGTCACAAATAGCATAAGGCATGGAGGCTTACAGAAGTGTAGCATGTATATTTCTTCACATCTTGAGAAAGGGAAAAGGATGTAATATAATGCATGTTTTCAAAAGCCTTAAGAAGAGGACGAACTGCTACAGAAGTATAGAATTCTAAAAGTAGGACATGTAACTTTGGATATCCAGGCTTAAAATACACAAGCCTACACGGGCATTGGAGGACCGGGTAGTAGGATTTAGACCAAAAACTCAGCTTCATCTAAAAACTATACAGCATATTGCATGCCTATGCTATGGAAGCTTGAATGACTAGCCGAATCAGAATACCCGAAAAAACTTAGCCGTGAACGAAAGTACAGGACGTTAAAAAGGTGGGGTATGCGCCATATACCACCCCAATACCCGGTACACGTTTACAACTCACTAACGTAGTTGGATCTGAACCGGATCCGGGTAGCTTAAGACTTGCTTACAGCACGCGGACATAGCAATGGACATATGAATATTAAGTTATGACTGAGCGCGGCTTGTAATGGGGGATGCCTGACGTAGGATTTTGAGCATTTTACACAGTTTTGCCGGGAAGGAAAGCTACAACACAGAGGCATCCATTCCCGACAGCCCCCGGACGCAAAAGGCCAGATATTCGGGTACATTTGGGAGGAGTCCTCTGGGCTTTCACTACTAGAGAGAATACGTATATTACAAGTGTAAGTAGGTCTACATTAACTACCGAGTATGCTGAAGGACCTACTTCTATACCGCCTACAGTTCCTTTAAGAAGGTATCGACTGGACTGATCAATAATACCCGCCCCGACGAACCTCCACTACGCTGGGGGACTAACGCTCAGAAATCGGACTATTCCCATCTCAATCCTCAGAGTGTAGCACATAGTATATAAATTTGGGCATATTTCAGACACTGACTGGAAGGAAACGGTTGACTGGGTTGACTCTCGTTAGAATTTAGATTGCAAGTTCCATCCATCCAACTTCCAACACCAGTTCTTGGTATTCTACACTTCGTACTACTACTACTACTACTACTACTACTACTACTACTTACAACTACTACTACTACTACTACTACTACTACTACTACTACTACTACTACCACTACTACTACTACTACCACTACTACTACTACTACTACTACTACTACTACTACTAGTTACTACTACCCGGGTTGTGTTATTAGCTGGTGCTACCCGGGAGAACTTTCTGCTGGAGAGATGCTGAAGAAATGTAGTGCATGTAGCTGTAGCTGTAGCAGCAGAAGTCGGCTGGAGATGTGTGCTAGATATTCGACCAAGATAGCTTAGAGAAAAGAGAAGAATGCCCGAGTGTTGGAAACATTCCCACAAGAAATTAATATCAGTCTCCACCAGGCTCCCGATTTATCCACCCTTTTACTTTACTACTAATACGGGAAAGATATGTAGCCAACTAAACTTAAGCACCCATCAACGTGTTTATACTGAAGGGCCGTTCCTTAATCTGTAGATGGTTAGTATGATAGAGAAATGTGTGGTAAGGTAATGCAATTCTCGGTTTCGTTAGGAAGTCACACAACTAGACTAGGTATACCGATTTAGATTTATTTCAGCTCAGAAATTAAGAAGGAACGCTTTTGTATGGAGATCCAGTCTGGGTCTTTCAAGGAGAACGAAGTGTCTTGGAGACTCAGATTTCAGGCGACCCTTGAAGGTCGTCATTTCATTTCCATATTATTTTAGCTTGTTTAGATTATGAAACCGCCCTTCCGGGTGACTTTAGCTTTGGAATGTGTGGATCTAGTTACAGGCGGACGCTTTCGGTTCTCTAGCAAAGTCCTAAAGAGTCTCTTCAGTTCAAATTTCAAATAAAGCGAAAGAGGATGGTCGAAGCTCTTACCGATGAAACTGCGATGATATTATTACTTCAAAGAAGGGCAGCCTGGTTGCAGAAAAATAAGTCTGGTGTGGGTTTAAGTTAGTAGGCTGGCTGGTAATAAAATAAAAACTCTCTGTTCTAGTTTTCTGGAACACAGGAACGTTAAAATAAACAGCAGAACTACTCGGCCCTTGACTGGTAGCCTCTAGGGAATTAAGCTTGGACAGAAGGTTAAGGTAGACTGGTTGTCCCGTTGTCCGGCGGGTTCTAATTAAGCTAAACTCAATCTTACTTGCATGGTGTTATCAAACCTAACAGAGCAGAGCTGGTCCGGAAGGGTATGTCCGGTATTGGTATAATAGGTACCTTTTCCAATGCAAAAAGTAATAAGTTTAGTCCAAATACCCTAAAACAGTTTTGTCTTCCAAACCATTTTAAAAATAGAATAAGGTCTCTTTCAAACCCCAAAAGGTAATTGTAGCCCAGGCTTCATTTCTGAGGCATGTACGGTAGCTTATTTTAAAGAAGCGTTGAGATGTTCAGCCCAGATCCCAGTTGACAGTTTCTCCATGCCTAAGCCCAGAAGACTAGACAGAGAGACAGATCCCTTCCTGTCTCTTGGGACTTGACAAATGCATTCCCCACACTTTATCTTCATCTTTCTCTACCAATTGTGTCTATTATTATAAAGTTGAGCCAGTTAAATTCCCTCTTATTCAACCCAATTAAACTACGTATGGGTTGTTATTTCACAACAGATAATACTAAGGACTGCAGAATAGTTTGTCTCAGTTTTAAGAAAAACCTTTACATAGAAGGGGCATATTCGTTAGGATGATTTACGACGAAGATTATATAAGACTGCATGTCACTGCCACTCCCACCAGTTGAAACTATATGTGCTTTTATAGCAGTATTTGTGATTTGTTACTGAAGTTAGTTGCAGTCCCTGATTTGATAATCCCATACAGATTGTCTCTTTAAGAAAGAAAAGAGAAGGTAAGGGGAAAGTTGTTGAGGAAATACTTAAGAAAATGCTCATCATCCATACTATTTTAAAAAGTAGACAAAAGAACGCTATATGCTACCCTTCAAGAGCTTCGTGAAGGGCTGTCAATTAATTGTTACATTACTTCACAGTAAATCCACCTATTTGGTCATTTATACCGTTTAGTCAGGCTTCCTCTCATGTCTCTAATTCCTTCTGAATAATCGTTCTAATACATATCATGATTCGACCGACCCTAAGGCTGTGCATCGATTTGAGGACAAGCCGGCTTCCTGTAAAGATCCTTGCTATAATAACTTTAAGCTAAAACTCGTAAAAATAAAGAGTTTAAGCTGAAGTGCAGACCTCTCAAACAGTCTTTTTTAAATAGGGCATAGTCCTCCTACCCGTAGGTACCCTGGAGTACCTACCCATTGGTACGCAGTTTGTCCTATATTTTGTTAATGCCTATAAAGCGTAAGTTTAAGAGACTGAATATTTTTTATTTTTACATAAAATCTTAACTTCTCATTTCTTCTCGCGTTGAAATAGCTCATTTTCTGAGGGGACTGGGTGACCCTTCCTATGGGTAGCGTGGATAAAACCCCTGGGATCTCCCTATCCTGGTTTAGTTTAGTTACTTGTTTAAAAGCAAAAACTCTTGGGATCATCTTGTCTCCTCAAGTTTAGCAGTGGGGGATGTTTTTGGTTGCGTGCCAAAAGTGAAACTTAACCGGAGAGCCTCGAGACTATCTTGTAAGAGGCCTAGTAGTAAGAGAAAAGGCACTCAAGGCTGCTGTCCGAATCCTAAAAACCCGACTTTCGGGGACTCTTATTCGGATTTAGAACTGAAGTCTATGGCCAACTAACTGAGCAAGGGACCTATCTAGAGCCAGAGATAGCCTGGTCTGTGATATGTGATCGCTAAGCTTGCATTTTCTTCACACACTTTCACCAACCATTTCCATCTCAATCTCATTCTTCGAAGAATACTGAATTGGATCTGGGTGACTAAAACTTTCTGAAGAGTTTCTCCGCTTAGTGGGGAATCCCTCTGTAGCCTCAACTATGTAAACAGACAGGGTATTCTAGGAGATCTCTACTTCATAGTTTACATGGGAAAAGTATGAATGCACTGGTTTTGCGGTTACATGTTGTCGGCCTGAAACACTGATTCGTCTTAAGGATATGATTGACGGGAGAACGGGATAAACTTATTTTATTTAACATACTCACTGGACAAGACATCATTTTGAATAATAACTACTACTTTGACAAGTCAACTAAGATACACTATAATTTAAGAACCAGTCTAACATTGATCTGATTATTAAAAATACATCCGGGATTTCAAACTTTTTTGCGTGGCTTGTGTACAATTGCATTGCATACGTCATAGACAAATTTAAGTCCACTACGAACTGGACAGAAAAACATGAAGGACCCCTGCCTGATAAACAATACATTCGATAGGCGATTTGGATAACATAATTAGGCTCTTTATACCAATCACGCAAAAAATTAAACTCTGAAACGTACGTTAACGCCGTTAACCCACGCGTTACAGAGACGTCTAAAGGCCGACTACGATAAATGTGGGTTAGAGTTCATAGATTGTGATTCGTCAGTTTAATTTCCGAATATTTTACTGCAAGGACCAGCAGTTTCTTATTGACTAATCAGGTTTCATTTAATAATCCGTAGATTCAAAAACATCTCACCTACGCGATGGCCTCAATATTTTGAATATTATCCTCGACATACATCATCATGCCTTCCTCTACGTAAGTGGACTCATGCTTAGCCAAAATACGTAAAAGAGGCCGGAGTTTAAGCCACCATTGTTCTCGGGCTATTCGGTGCGTAAAGTCCGTATAAAGTTTAACTTCTTGGATCGGCGTAAACTTGTATTGACGTCGGACAATCCCCAACATAACAGCGGATGGGGGTGTGCTGTAATCCTTTTCGTTAGTCAGTTGATCCACTAACCATTCAACAGCTTTAGCTGCCATTTTAGTACCCATGTTTCTATCGAAAGGGGTAGGGGAACCTCCCTGCTGCATGTGACCTAAGACATTTATCCTTGTTGTGAAATATTGCTTTCCCTCTTCCGAATACAGGCTGGATACAAAGTCTGTGTTGTAGTTGTCGTTGGCTTTTTCATTTCTGGAAGAATATAAAAATTAAAATAGCACATAAACGCAGACTATTCCATTAAAGTAAGCTGTATACAAGGTAGGTAGCTAACCTTAAAATGAGACCACGGGTTATCCCTCCCGTAGCCATTTTAGAAGCCATGTGCTTAACATCCTGAACTAAATCGTCTATGTTGGCGGGCTCTTCATAAATATAGGCCGCATCCGCTCCTCCAGCCAGGCCAGCTAGAGTGGCCAAGTATCCACAATAGCCACCCATAGTTTCGATAAGAAACACACGACGCTTAGTACCTTGAGCGGATTGTCTAATCCTGTCACAAATCTCGGTGATTTCATTCAAGGCAGTGTCACAACCCAGAGAAAAGTCTGTTCCTGGCACGTTATTACCTAAAATACAAATAAAATGTAATGAAACATTTCATAAAAGAGCGATTCTAGGTGAAGAACATTTAAAACTTACTAATAGTAGCCGGGATACAAATCAATGGTACGCAAAAGGCTTTGAATTTGTCCCTATTTTCAGCCAACATGAGGACAGTTTGGAATGCCTCGAAACCACCGATAACAAGAAGTGCATTGATACCCGCTTTCTTCAATTGCTCATTTATCAAAGGAAGGGTCTCTGGGGTGGGAAGGGTTCTATTTGTTCCTAAGAAGGCTCCACCCTGTGCAACCCAACCTCCCACATCGGCCCATTGAATTTCTTTGATATTTCCATTGGTTAGCCCTTGAACGCCGTCATGAATCCCTACAACGGTGTCTCCACGGTAGATACAATTTCTCACGAAGGATCGTACCGCAGCGTTCATTCCACAACAAGGTGCCCCTACGTGCACAACGCCTAGCGTATATCCTCCCTGTATACATTCATAACGCTTTAATTGATCGGACCCTACTTTTAATTTCACGTTTATGAAAGGATATTATTCGATTTGACACAATCCTGAACGAAGTCTTGGCCAAAGCCTTAATAAAGGGTCACATTACAAAAGAAAATAGTAAGCGACGCCAATTAACCTGGAATAATTAAACGCTGCAGGCCTAGACTTCGTCGACAATTCTCTTTTAGAAGTTGTTAAACCATTAAGTTACAAGCTTGCTAATTTTTCTCGCACTATTGGAAAAACACAAGACTATTTTAGCTTTAAACAAAGTAGCAGGCTTGTACTTGTACTTCTACACATTGTAAATATCAGATCAGCGATAGCATGCAGAAAATCACATAACAGTAAACTAATTTAACACAGAGAGATGAAACCAAAAGACGCACCGATGATCCCCACAAAGTATCTTGCTTTAGACATACAATAAATACAGGAAAGAGTTAATGGTTACTTAATTAAGGACGAGTACTTCTGCTTCGATTACTGGTTAGAATTAAATTCTGATTCTTTTTAACTGAATGATTTAAAAAGAACAAGATAAATCCAAGACCTAGTACCTTAGTAAGTTGTCTCTGGAACTGATTTGTTGACGTAGACATACGTATTTATAATTCAACGATGTATGCAGCACAGAAAGAGGGCGTGTTAAAGTTCACAAACAGAAAAATAACCCCAAGTGAGTGATTGAGATATGAAAATAAGAGAATTTATCAATTCCAATGAAAATTAAACAAAAGCAGTCACACAGGAAAAATAAAACCATGTGCACAGAAACATGGTTTGTTATGTTACACATTTGTAAAAATGTTTAAAATAGAAACAAATAACGATGAGAGGTAACCTTACCACTCCATGTCCTTCAGCGTCGAATGCACTTTTCGGGGGCTTCAAACGTGTGAGCATTTTAAAAGTTTCCAAGTTTCTTGCAAAACTCCTATGAATTCAGTAACATGTCTGATTAGAATATCCTTGAATTTATAATCCACTTGTAACAATATCGATATTCTTCTACTCATATTCAGAAACGGCCGGATTTAACATTTAGTCCACTCTAAACTTTTTCTTTTAACAGATGAATTTGTAGAAATGATTACCTTCCTCGAAGTTGAACTGCTTTCTCCCATTCTTTGGCAGCCATCGCGGCAGCGACGGCTTTAGTTTTTTCAACACAGGCCATCAACGGAACCCGAACTGCTTGGTTACCATCGAGTGATACAACACATGCTTCAGAACCAGGGGTTGCATCCATCAACGCCATCACAGCTTCCGCACCCATTCGACAACCCTAATGACATCCATTGATTATCCTGTTTCTATGTAAAGTTGCTTGAAAGAAACACGACAGCTGAGGGTACTTACTAAAATCCTATCAAACGCTGAAGGACTACCACCACGCTGAACATGACCTAAGACCGTCACTCGGGCATCTTGGTTAAGTTTCTCGACAACGACGTTTTTAATATTATCTGCAGTAATAGGTTTCCCCTCTCGGTCTACCGCTCCTTCCGCAACGATGATAATGTTGAGCCTCTGACCAGCAGCTCGCTCCTGTTTACCCAATATTTATACATTATTATCTTAACATATTATTAGATTTGAAACTGAAGCTCGAGTTCCAACAAAATTCACTCCTTCAATGGAAACTTTGGATTTGGATTAACTAGACAAACTCAAGCATTGGCAGTTATAGGGAAGGGATGTAAGTTGGTATTGCCTGTGCCAGTTTTCGACAAAGTTTGGTCGGCCAGTCAACGTCAGGGGGCCATTCGGGGATGAAAACAAAATCCGCTTCACTAGCTAGAGCGCCCACTAATGCCAAATACCTAGAAAGCCATTTAAAGTCAACAAGCAAGTTAGTTTGGGGGTCTATGAGTATGACTGCGATTACAAATCCGATTATTTCTCACTATTTTAGAATAGTCTTAACTAATTAGTGCTTCCTCGTTTGATTTGTATTAACTCAAGTTCAAAGGAGCTAATAAATTAGCACGTATACTGTTAGAATTGTTTAGAAAAAAACCCCACTCAATAAATACTTTTTAAAAAGCTTAAGTTAGAAAAACGAAGTTTAAAAATCTCTTTAAGTCAGCCTTAAAGCATTCCAATTCTTGCCTGCTCTAATTTGTTACACAATTTAACTTCCCAATCCACTGGAGGAGGGTCTTCAGGTACGAAAACAAAATCAGCCTCTGAAGTAAGAGCCCCCACGATGGCAAGATACCTTTTTCAAAAACCTCAACTAGCACAATTTCTTAATACCGTTGAATTCTATTGTCTTATTGATTCTGAGTTAGTCGTTCTCTATCAATCATAACGAGACTTCATGCCTTACCCACAATGACGACCCATGACCTCCAGAATAAAGGTTCTCTGATGGCTCATCGCCGTTGAAACGATGGCATCCACACAGTCAATGATTCGGTGTAGGGCTGAGTCAGTTCCTAAACAATAAAAATGCCAACTTCAACTGCCCCTCATTAAAACAAACGTAAATATTTTTAAACGCTTCTTTGAACAGGCGAAACGCTTACCGATGGTCATATCCGTCCCACAAAAATCATTATCAATTGAGCCGACCATTCCAACAATATGCAAATGTGCACAAGCAACTTGTTGCTCAGCGGTTATATCTTTGGTCTTCACCAACTCGTCCAAAAGAGCAGTCCACTCTTGACGGAATAAATTCGCCCCCGTTAGCGAACCATCTCCTCCGATAACCACAAGATTGGTTATCTTGTTCAAAACGAGATTCTTAGCGGCCTTGAGCCTACCCGGCCGTTCCCTGAAATCTGAACATCTCGCAGATCCAATGACCGTTCCACCCTAGAATTTAAAAATACACCCCATTAAAGTAGATTTCCTTAATAGCGTGATTGGAAGGAACACAGTAGCTATTACATATTAAAAACCTTATGAATAATAGATGAAACAGATCCCCAATGAGCCTCTTCGATATTCTTGCCCCCATCTACCATTCCTTGGTACCCTTCTCGAATAAAGTAGACCTTACATCCAAGATAGATCCCGACTCGGACAACAGCCCTGACCGCAGCGTTCATTCCTGTGAAAAATAAACCAAACCTTATCATTAAAATGACCTGACCTGACCTAGGCTTATCAACCTTACCTTGGGAATCACCCCCCGAAGTGAATACACCCAAGCACTTTCCCTTACACGATCCTTGGGTCATGGACCGCCCGGGCAGAGGCTTATCTCCCATTTTACCAGAAATGTTCACACTGATAAGCCTTCTCCTTGTTGCGGGGGAGTGTTGAGGGGGTGTGGCTGCTGAAGCAACTTCCAAAGTATTATTTGGTTGTTTTGGTTTAATTTTTTTAAGGGGATCCGATTCCAAATCCACTTGAACCGAGTCTGGCTCTTTGAATGATGACATCCTCCCTAAAAACAGAGTCACATGGAGAGTAAGTTCGATAAGGAATATAAACTGTCCCGTCCCGACTCCCGGGTCTCGCAATACCCGCTTGTAGGTTGATCTCAAGCCGACTTTATTCCAGCGTCTGTTCCAGCGTTTCAGCGTCTGCTCAGCGTTTTATGATGCTTTCGCCTATGAAATTACAATATTATGAAATTTAAAAAGTGGCAATATGGACGCATTATAAAAAAAATTAAGAAAAAAACGGACTCCGGAACCGTTCAAATCTGCTGCATATGCAGTGCATATCCTCCTCAAAAAACCGGGTATAATTCGGTGCTTCTAGACTGACCTTTTACGGTCACAGGATCTTGAAAAACTTGGTTTTATTTACAAAAGGCCAATTCTTGATATGAAATATGGGATAGTTGACTCTGACTGCGTCTAATCCTGCTAATCCAGCTGTAAACTGGACTGGAGTAATTTAATTATGGTTAATTAACGCAAGCTAACAGGCACTTAGTACTAAATACTATAAGTAATATCCAGTAAATCCTCCAGTTATACGGCTACGGCACGGCAGCGAAAGGCGTACGACTTTTTTTTTTACAAAGAAGCATGCTGGAAAAGCAGGCAGAATAAGAAACAGACACACGTGAAATTATCATACAATCTTTCTTACGTAACATAACATGTTTGACTATTAGTTGGAGTTGGAGTCGATCTCGATAGTCAATTCGCAAAGAGTGTGTGTGTGGTTAGAAGATACTAGATCTCAAGCGAAACCCATGGGTCTTCGTAAAATTTTTATTATCTCCCGTTACTATATTTTGAAACGTTTTTGGAACGATTAGACTTGGAAATGTAGGTTTAAAAGGTTTTCATATGTTTCTTCTATATGTTGAAACTGCTTCCATATTTTTCTTCTATATGTTGAAACCCTTTACATATGTTTCTTCTATGTTTAAACCCTTTAAATATTTTTCTTCTTTATGTTGAAACCCTTTGCATATGTTTCTTCTATATGTTGAAACCCTTTGCATATGTTTTTTCTATATGTTGAAACCCTTTAAATATTTTTCTTCTATATGTTGAAACCCTTTAAATATTTTTCTTCTATATGTTGGAACCCTTTACACATGTTTCTTCTATGTTTAAACCCTTTAAATATTTTCTTTATGTTGAAACCCTTTGCATATGTTTCTTCTATATGTTGAAACCCTTTGCATATGTTTCTTCTATATGTTGAAACCCTTTACATATTTTTCTTCCATATGTTGAAACCGTTTGCATATATTTCTTCTGTCTGTTGAAACCCTTTACATATGTTTTTGCTATTTGTTTAAACGTAATTATTACTTACGTTGACAATTTAGTACCCGTCTCGTCTTAATCATGCTGAAAGTTTAAATGTCTATGTCCTGCGCCCTACGCTGTGTCAAAGAATGTACGCTTCTGGCATGTGGTGCAACGTTTGCTGAAAAATGTGTAAATTCTAATTTTTCATTAGCTTCTATTATGTATTGGTATAATTGCTAACCAACCCGACCCGAACAGATATACGGACGCTTTATCTTTAGTAAAAGAGGATTATGGAGTGTGATTCTGATTAGCCTTTTTAGGTGATACCTTTTTAGACAACTCTGGGCCAATGCCAATGCCATTCATATATAATTATTGATATTAAAAGCTATGAGATAACGACTGCTAGAAGTCAGAAACAGAGGTAAGTAAATTAGTTGATTTTTTAGCATATTATTGCTCTGTGGTTGCCGATTAGATTGACAATTGACTACATAGACAACGGGCGACACGCTTGCATACGACATACTTTTGCATAGCTTGTTGGTTGTGACAGTTATGCCAATATGACATGAAACATCAATATTTTACTAATATTGATGAGAAATAATGGATAAGAAGATAGATGTGAAATAGTTAACTTTTCAGAAAACAAGTTGCATGCAGATAGTACTAAAAACAATATTGAGTAGACTCGAGACAATTTATATTTTATGCAAAGAACGTTTTAGCGCAATGTGACGAGAATCCTACATTTATGTGTAAATTTTCTGTTTTTAAATCATCAAAAATCACTTTTTGTATTGGATGAATGAAACCATATTTTCATGCGTAGTGAGTGAAGCGAAAGAGAAACTGCTTGTATAATTTTTTTTAAAAGCTTTCATGCAGGATAAATGTTAATAAATTGTTATTTTCTTATTGATTCTGAGTTGTCTGAGTTGTCTGACGGCAAAAGCTCCACGTCCAACGTCTCTCTATTCATGTTGTGTAATCATAGGCTCAACCAGGGGTACATTGTTCCCACTGGTTTCAAAATGTACCCCCTGGAATTCCTGAAAGGCCCTATATCCTTCATATGGTAAACAGGTTCCGCCCAATCCCTCCCAGTCACACCCTTTCCTATCTTATACTGCTATTTGACCCCGTCGTACCCCGTCGTGGTTGCGCCTATGCGTGCAATGTATTCCTAAACACGAAAACACCCTAGGATGGGCTCTGCTAGCTGTTTTCGGAGGTTTTATTTTA
This sequence comes from Hydroisotoma schaefferi, assembly GCA_034682405.1. Lineage (NCBI taxonomy): Eukaryota > Metazoa > Arthropoda > Collembola > Entomobryomorpha > Isotomidae > Hydroisotoma > Hydroisotoma schaefferi. The sequence continues at coordinate 65,924 of JAQFZX010000102.1, forward strand.
CGTATGATTTTTATCATCACAAAAGTTCCTCTTTTTAAGTGCTTGCCTTTGTAAATAAACCTAACTCTCAATTATCATATAGACTTTGGGCATACCATTTTTTTAAAGCATAACGATTAAGGTCACAATCAAACCAGACTGCATGTTCTCATTTTTTTTAAACAATTTCACTAGAGTTACGCACTGAGACCTATTGTATGCTGAGTATCCATAAAAATTTCATCCCAGCATCATGATATGATCCTTTTAGCCTGAGTGGTAATTATATTAGTAATGTAGCATAGCATAGCATACGTGCCTCTCTATTCCAATGAAATGACAATTCTGAATAAAAGGTTCAATGAAACATAAATACAGTATCGTTTGGTTAATTTGTAAATAATAAATAAAGATTCGTATATTAACTACATAGTTAGATGGAAATACAGTTTAGGGTCACGTTTTGCGTGCCGAGACAGTATTTTATACCTTCCTCATTGTTTGACAAGATCTGAAAATGACTCATACTTATTTTATTGTGTTTTACGAGCTTCATTTCTATAAAACCGAGCGCATCTTAATGCAAGAGAATTATAAACGTTTTTGACGTCCACCTAAACCCTAAAGGAGACGGTTTTGAAATCGAAGAATAACTGAAATATGAAGATAAAAATCCCTACATTAGCTTCGCTAACATGTTGGAACTCAATGAATCTCTTTTCTAAGAGTTTTCAACGGTTGGAAACTACTCCTATAATGTGGGACAATGCGAACAAAATGTTCCGTTCCTACACCGACTATCAGAGTTTGAAATATTGGTTGTTTCAAAATATATTTGCATTTATTTTCAAATTTCTGGCAATTATATTTGTAGTGCGAGAGGTGTTTGTAGCGGATACGGGAGTATCTACGCTTAAACTCATTGTCTTATCTGTACACGCTCAACTTGCTCTCTTTTACTTGAACATGTTCTGGATTCAGTATTGCTACTCGGAGGACTTTGTAGAGGGATGGAATGGTCTACAGAAGCTTGCTGTTGAGGCTCATTTAGGTTATTTTTATTTATTTCTAGAAAAACTTGTTTCGGAAAGTATAGCTTTACTTTGGGGTTATTTGTAGGGCTTCATTTTATATATTTTTCCGTCAGTAGTGTGTCTATATGTTATCGGAGTTTTTATCATGGAAAACTGGGATTTTTGGCACTCCAGTTTTAATGCCGATCAAATGCTTAACCTTTTCTCTAGCATTATTTAAAATTGCAGAGCTAGATGTCAAGGAGAATGCCCCTGGACCGGATCCCAACTCAAAGCCAGATATCCTTGGAGCCATGTTATATTACTGTGTCTGGTCCATGACCTCATTTGTTCCGATGCTGACCCTGTTCACTTTCTACCTAGAAATGGATGGAGTTGCCTTATTGTTGGATTGTTTTGGACCCTTAAACTTTACTACCCGGGTAATCCTTCAGTGTATCCGGTTTTGGATACTGTTTGTGTCATTTGGGGAATGCGGCAGAGCGTTTCAGTTGGTCTACTCCGTCATTATTCTTGGCATAAAGGTCTGCTACAGGATATTCTCTTACATCAACTTTGAACGGGGCTTCAGTGCTCGGAAACACTTGTACTACTTGAAGGTACTTTTAAAATGCTTTAAACGCTTTGTGGGATATTTTGCCCAAGCTTCACCATTGTTCTTAGGAATATTTAATTTAACTTCACAAAAGATATTTATTGCCATTTTTTATTCGGTCTCAAATACCGCAAAGCTTCTAATAGAAGGCCCCGCGTTCTATTCTTAGAACAGGGCTCAACCCCCACTTTCTATAGAGACCCGCGTTCTATTAGAGACCCGCGTACTATTAAGAGACCCGCGTTCTATTCTGAGAACAGAACAGTGCTCAACCCCCGCGCTCTATTAGAAGCTTTACGGTACATGATATGCTCTAAGGAAGGCTATAAAGCTCCCACGCAGTGAAAACTGAACCCTCCCTGTTCTTGGTTCTTATCTTCATTTTTTGCTTACAGGTCCAACGATCCTTCAACCGATGCATCAGATTCTATGAGATCGTAACTGGGTTAATGTACTCGTGTTTCTTAGGCTTAACAGTTCTTTACATTTGCATCACCCTTAAATGTTTTGACCTCATGCCGATCTCTTGTTACCTCTTCTTTCCATTGGTTACATTTCAAGTGGTCATGTTCTGCAGAAACACGATCCCCTACTACCTTGGGGTCAACAACGTCACTAATGCCATGATTGCCGAGTGGAAATTGAGTGTGGGGCTGAATAAGCAACGGGTTAAGCGATCGGTCATGATACGGGAAGTCAGGGCGTTGCAGCCCTTGAAATGGTACATTGGAGCTGGGTTGGGGGAATACAGATTTCTCTATTTCCAGAAGGAAACCCAGGTCAATTACTTCATGACCATCATCGAGTACACCATTGCCCTACTCTTGGCTTGGCCTATTGCTTAAAAATCCTTAAATGTTTATTATCTTTAAGTACCTTTTTGCTGGCTGTTAGTCTTCCTTCATCACTGTGCCATTCTCATTTTTAATGCATATTCTAATATTTCCATAAAATATTTGAAAAGTGTGAAAGATTTCATCAGCACAGTTTTTATAGGTAAAGACGTTTTGCAGGGTTGGTGTAAATGTTTTTTTAAGAACCGTTAACGAGTATATTGAGGGCAGAGGGTTCTGTTCTGTGATCCAAAATGACTACAACTCGGTTCGAGTCTCGACCTTTGTCAACGTTTAAAGTTTCATGAAACTGCCCCACTGTCCGTATAGTAAAGTAGCAAGCAATGACCGAGTAAAGCTGGTCAATGACAATGATATCCCAGAATTATAAATCCTCTTGGAAATAAAAGGGTAAAACTATATAGTATTTGATTAAGATATGTAATAAATCGTTGTAAACGGGAGTAACGAAGGGGTGAGAGACATTTGGGTGCTTGGGGCAAGTTGAAACATTTTGAGGTGTTTGGGGCACTGTGAGAAATTTTTGAAAACTTTTGGGGTGTTTGGGTAAAAATGTGGGACAACCTGGGACAAAAGTTTCTAAAAGAGGTTGGGTGAAGTTGTCGAGGTCGTGGGTCATGTGGTGATGTGGTCTGGACGCTTGCTTTTGTAGCGTCCATTTGGTTGGCCACCGTTGCAGCCTTGTTTCTCGAGTCTTCTATTCCATTCCAGTTCCTAAAGTAGGTTACTCGTTCAGAGAAATTATAATCTTATAAAACTTCTTCACATTTATTTTGGTAAGTTGAGTCTCACCCTGCCCCATTAGCCCTTCGCAAGGTCATAACTTTTGATCTGAGGGTTGCAGAACAATTCCGACATCTGTTTTCAAATGTCCTAGGTAATACCTTTCAAACGATAAGGGTTAGTAGATACGAAAGTGTGACCTTTGACCCCACCCCCTGGGGTGTGGCCCACAAAGTCCATCTTCAAATGTAATTTTAGTTGGAACCTTAGTTATACAAATATCCGAAAGCGGAAGAACTTCAACGGTTCGAACGTTATCGCTCGGACAGACGGACGGACAGACGGAGTGACAGAGCATTCACATAAAGGGGTTTTCACCCGTTATACACATTTTGGAAGATAAATTCATGAGATCATTAATCTAAACCATTGCATGCATGAGCTACACAGTACAGTTGGAAGTATAAGTTGCATAAGAGTTGGCATGTCAGTTGTCATTTCTCCGGGCGATGCCTTTGGTACATTAAAATCCTATTAGACATTAATTCATTCATACCTTTTATAACTTCCAGTTCCCATTTTACCCTCAAAAGTTAAATTTGTGTTACCATTATGAGTTTAGATAACAGTACTCACTAAGGAGCATTATTAATTAAAATTTTACTCTCAATTTTTACTGTAAGCATTTCATTAAGCTTCCTTTAAGATAAAACGCAATAAAAATGGTCGTCCTCTTTCTTGTCAAACAGAATTTTTATCAGAAAATTTTTTTATTAGTAAACTACTTAAAGGCTAGAAAGGTAAATGTTGAGAATAACTTAACGTCAGCAAAAAACGTACAAAGTTAGCTTTAAAATTATTTAATTTATATTCTTGTTGCATGTCAGTCCCAAACGGTTTTCCGTATAATGTACTCAGAAGTAAGTAAAAATTTAATTTGGTCCTGAATTATTCAACCATTTAATAACCAATTTTGATTCACTTATCAAACTCCGCTATGCATGACGTGTTTACTCGAGACTTATGTAAGGGGTTTATAAATTTTCAAGCTGTGACTGTTGATTCGCGTAATGATATTATGCAAAAAGTTAAAATGTTATGCTAAAAACTTTAGCTCATTGTGACAATAATCCTACAACTGTGTAAAGTTTCTGTTTTTAAATCAGGAAAAATCAGATTTTGTATTGAAAACATATTTTTATGCATAGTGAACGCGAGAAACTGCTTACAATGCAATTTCATGCAGGATAAATGCTAATAAATTTTTATTTTCGTACAGCTTATATAGAGCCATTGCCATTATATTATTTTTATTTCACCTTTCTCAAAAAGTAATTTTGTACTATGGATATAAATAAACCATGTACGTCATGAATTGTGCAGATTATCCAATAAATTATACCCTTTGCTGACACCTTATTCTTGTCTATCTTCATTTTTTCAGACGATTTGACATTTTGGTTTGATTGAAGGGAAATGTTTAATGTTTAATTATGCTCGCATTTAAAAAATTAATTAACCAGTCTACCACTGATTATATAATTTCTATTCCATATGGCTTTGCATTTGATTATTTCAGAAGCCCCTGAAAGTTCTTGTATAAATCTTACTTCCACCAACTTACTAGCTACAGATATGGATTTGTGGTTTCGATGATTTTTTAATTACAATTGGATGGAAGTTGAAAGCATTTTGCCATAAGACCATGAATATGTATAACTTGTAAGTGATGTTTTAGCCTGCGTATTTCTGTAGCTTTTTTATGTCTTAGTTTACGAGATTTATTTGTCAAAGCATCCGGTATTGAACAGCATTTACTATTAATTACACGGATACATTATGCATAATCAATCATTATGTAATAGTAATAAAAAATATGCGTATGAACTGAACCACTTGCCTAAACAAAAAATACAAAGTAGAAATAATATAAATAGACGGATTTTTTTCTTAAACGATAGTTTACAGTTTTGAAGTTGTTAGCTAGCGTTTTGTTCAACTTTGTCAAGCAGTTTGGAAACTCGGAGGATACATTTATTTCAGCATTCTTATCTAGAATTTTAACTTTATTGAAATTCGGGATTTGAATTACCTGAAGTTGATTCCTTATCACAACATTCAACATAGCTCTTTCTCAAGACTTATAAGGTATAACTATAAATATACATTCTCTAAAACCAAAGGAAAGTTGCCAATTATGGGCTTTTTTGGGTGTAGGGGCAACAGATTAAATAAAACGTGCAGGAGTGTCCCGAAAAGACAACCTACCGTAATTCCCTAGCTATAAGCCACGGTTTATGCATAGAAAATGATGTTTTGAAGCATATTTAACACGGGAGAGATACCCCTTAACAGGTATAGGATAGACTGCGGTTTAATTAACGAATGCGGCCTTTATGCAGGGAATTACGGTAATTTAGAAACATAAAGTCCTCTTGAAACGCTTTATTGCAGATTTTGATTTTGAAGAACGAAAGCAGCACTATGAAGGCTTTCTCAGGTTTAACTGTAATAACGATTGTCCTCTTGTCATCCATCCTCAGCCAAGCCTTTTTCTTCAATCGTCTTCCAGGTATGGCTTTTATAGTAATCAACCTTATAGTATTTTGCTAATTCTAATAAATTATACTCTATCCTTTAGTTAAGCCATTGGTTGGACTACCAAGTATGCAGTTAGTTCCAAACTGCACCAGCAGCAGACCGTTCATGAAATTGGACTACAATTGTCAAAGATGCAAATGTCTCCTCAATTCCCAGGCAATATGCCGAAAGATTTCGAATTGCGATACAAATACTACCACTCCGTCTTCTACCGGACGATGAATGGAAGATATGACTTTAACAAACTTTTTAATTAGATCAAAGTGGTGAAATTAATCTATAACTATTTATTTCACCACCTTGAATTAGATCTTTTATTGCATAGTATAACATATACCATTAAAAGCAAATAAAATAATTATGATGATCATGACATAGTAAACTTCTGAAAGCTGAACAGGGGTGATTGATTTATGAAACCTGGATTTTAATTTAACTATTTTAGAACAGTTTGTGCATAATTTAGGGTTAGAAGGTGTTTAAACAATTGCAATAACTCTGTTGTAATCACAACGGTCAAAATTATTGTAGTTTAAATACTATAGGACGGGATGACTAAAGTAAAAATCGGGAAAAATTGAATTATGAATGAGATAGACTTTTAAGTGATAAAATGGAAAGTACTCGCGATTTCTTTGAACCGTTAATTTCAACGAAAGTATTGAAGGGCAGAGGGTTCTGTTCTGTCATTGAACCCTTGATCACAATGCTATTTTTTTCAGAAGCAATTTACCTCCAGGTTCGGTTTTATTCTTATTCGTAAACAGTCATATTAGTGATTATATTTAGCAATTATAACAGGAACTGCTTACTTATTTAGATAGAGATGGGATGCAGTCATATCACAAATATATATGTTAGAGGTATAATGAGTTAACTCTATAAGTTTTACAGGACGTGAAGGAGCCAGCATAGCACGAGTTGTAAACTAGTAATTTAAAATAGTAAATCACAGCTTCCCAAACGCTGTTTATATTTCCTCGGCCGAATTTACATTCCAGGTTCCAACTACCGGATAGATAAGGCGCCCTTGACATCCGGAAGGAATCTACCGAGCAAACCTTCTCATCTTTATTACAGCAACCTTGGCAGTCACAGTCCGGGATTGTGATTTCTATTAGTGGTCCTTTTGTACAATTTCTATAGAAAATCTATAAATAAATCAACCACAAAGTTACTTTATAACCAGTCAAATCATAGCATTTTTTTCAATTACATTATGGTTAGATTGAGTATACAACCTTGACAAAGTAATCCTCCGGACCAGAACTCTCCAGCTTTATAGCATGGAGTTCAATAATCACGGCAGCAGAGTAAGGTATAAAGCTATTCTCATCATAAGCGTCTAAAACGCTTAGAACTGCCGCAAGCGTTGTATCGTGTCCCGAGTACAACTGCATTTTCACAGGTTTCCCCTTTACTCTTAGGCGATTTCGCCCGTAACATTGCTCCTCGTTATTATTATTATTATTAGCTTTATTATTGGCACAAGATGAGGCATTATTCATCAACATGTAGGCATCAATATTGCCCATAACTTCCTGCAAAATGGGACCACCGCGGAGACGCTTCGTCTTCTCATTATGAAGCAGCGCCTCAAATGCAAATAATGCTATCTGCTTCATGCGATAGGATTCGGCTGCCCCAATTCCAGAAGGGGTCTTAATGATTGACCAATCTGGCAGGGGGATTTTGTACAGAGCCTTTGGTGGGGACAAAAATGTAAGTAAGTAAAATGCGTGTAAGTAGATTTAGCCAGAATCCAGGCCAAGAATCATGGCCAGAATCATGGTAAACTGAACCTTACTTGAATATACAAGGTGTCATAAATGTCAAGAACGACATCATAGTTCATGCAGTCGTGGCCCGTTTTGCATTTCAAAAACTTATAGTACTCCTTATACTGCTCGTTGAATACTCGCCCATCCCCCACTTTTATAAAGTGTTCCATTTCTTTGGAATAAGCAGGGCATCTGGCAGAGAAGGCCAATTTCTACAGTTTTAAAATGAAGCAGTTTCAATTATAATGGTATAATGTCAATTTAGGGTATGTCAGTTTAATAATATATAATATCTTGTTAGCTTGGGCTTTAGATTATTGATTTTAAGTGGGACACTTGCATTATCATCACATCTGGGGATGGTTCGGAGAGGTACAGGGTCCCATTTGACCTGATCTGGGCCTAATTGGGGATAAAGCCCTTCAAGGACAGAAAGGGCGGACATGATGGACCGATCTGTGTCCGAACTTTGGGCGAATATTTCTCTAGGATCGTATGCTGAGCTTAGGAATCGGTCGTACCTTCTCCGAAGAAAGGAACCTAGCTCATTAGCCTGAGATTTACCTTTCTATAACAAACAAGTTGTATAGTACATTAATTTTTAGTAGGCCAGACAGGCTGGAATTCGGGGAAAGCTTTCTTCCTGATATATAATGCTTACCGATGTCAACTGACCGGTTCCTTGGGGCCAGTGTTTTGTAAAGTTTTCGGGATTTAAGGGAAAATCTGTCAAAGGGGAGCGGTCACCGTGTCTGAAGAACTAGAATCAGAAATCTAGGATGTATATATTTTCGAGAGTAGTTAGGATATGCTGAGTTGCATGATGATAAGTTGAAAATCCATTTAGAAACTGACCACTTGGACCATTTTCAGGGTTTCCAGATTCGTTTCCTCTGCTTGAAACCGTTTATTATCAGCCTTTGTAAGCTTTGCCTGTGCTGGATTTACATTTCTTGCACTTTCAATTGGCTGAAAAATGCCGAACAGTAGTAAAAACAACATACTAAAGCTACTTAGTTTAATAATTTTGTCAAATAAATATCTCAAGATCATTTTAGGAATGATTTGTCTACAGAAGCGAAGCTAGTCGGAATCAAGATCCCATGACTACCAGCGAAAACAAAATGATCGCTGGTTGTTAAGGGACCGTTGAGTCGGAATAAACTGCTTGTACATTTTGCTTCTTTTTTGGCAAATCACAAATAACTTCCCAGATAAATTAAACGAAGCAATAATGAATCACTATGGAAGTCCAAAACGTAGACCTTTGACCGTGGATTTGCTGAATTATCTACTGAATATGCATTCCCTTACTACATCCCATCCCAATCCCAACCAAAAATACCAAATATGTTTGCATTATCTTTGGAACAATCATGCAGGATGCAGGGGTAACCACGAGAGGGTACCAAGGGGGTTAAAATAGCATTAAAGTATATGAAAGGGGGTAGCGTAGTGGGGCTGAACGGGGCCTGCTTAACATGCAAAGGATTCGTAAGCCTTTCTGGAATTCCAGAGGGTACATTAAAAAACTAGGGGGTACAATGTACCCTCATAACCCCTGTGGTACGCCAATGGGATTTTCAGACATTTTCTGGAGTAGTAAATATGTTTCTAGAGAAGTAAATGATTAATATACTTAAGAGTAGCACATACAATAATTATTACGCTTTCTATATTTCTGTCGAGCTCGAGACGCAGTCAGTTTTCTACTAAATAAATAATGCACAACATCAGAAATAAAATGCGAATGCCACAGTCTTCGCGAAAAATTATTTAAAATGTAAACGGATCATTACTGTTCCAAAATTCTGCACAAATATCTAACTATTAAATCTGTGCTAATATCATAGGTAAATATAAAAGTCATTTCATTACTCATTCATATACATTTTTTGCAGTCATTCATGACACATTGGCTCACGACGATAATCAAATCATTACTCATTCATGACGATAGTGCTACTGCTACAGAATATTTAAGTCATCTACATCACCAGCGTACTGTATGCATTAATTGCATGGAATTTTGCATTTTTTAGGGTTTCTTCGAATAGTTTTTTGACCTAGAGTAAACCTAAGCCGCGGCTTATACTAGAAGATACCCTGCAAATCTTAAGATTAGGTGGTGTGCATGTCCTGTTATGTAATAAATTCCAAAGCCAAATCCCTCCGAAATAGACCAAGACCACCCGGACCCGGATTCCGTTTTAAGAGCACACGAGGTACTGACTGACACTGAGGTACAGTATTTCCCGATTTAATTACCCACACCGAAATAATTCCCCTCCCCCGGTTTATCCCGGCAATTCCCCATGGCATATCGGAGTTTGAAAAAATAATTCCCCAGGGGAATTAAATCGGGAAATACGGTAGTCTATTGTCTATTCGGGCAAGGAATTTATATAACCGAAACGGGCATTATTGCATAGCTTATTCCGTCTTGACGATGACGTACACACCCTTCGTAGGCCCATAAATAAATAAAAGCTTTTTTCTCATCTCATTTTAATTTAAAAAAAATAAATAAATGTCCCGAAAGTGAATATGTTTTTGATAATAATTATCCGTAAATATTGTTGATATTTTGAAGCTGATTTACAGACCTTGTAATTAGGCACGGAAGTGAGTGAACATATTCTTTGCATGAATTCCCCATCTGACTGACACGGAAGGTAGTCAAGTCAAGTCATTATGAACAAAAAAGCCTAAATTTGTTCGAAAACATCGTGATTCGTAGTAATTCCATAAAAAAAAATTAATTATTAATTTGTCGACCAAACAATAGTCAAATTAAAGGGGATATTTAGTGCAATCTTGGATATAAAACGATGGGATTCCTATTTCCTATTTTGTAATTTTGTTCGTAGTCAACATTTATTAATTTAAAGGAACCTCCCCCTGATTGCGGTTGTTGTTTTTCTGGTTAAAAACCACACCCACTTTTATTGATTTGGAACAGTTTTTTGGAGTATATATTAAAGTATTTTTCTGTGGGTCATCGCAATCGCAATCGCAATCGCAATCGCAATTCGCAATCGCAATCTCAATAAATTTTGTTAAAAAAACTAGTCAAAGTCGAAGAATATTATGTCGCGTTTTGATAAGTTGCTTATCTAAACTTCAACTTATCGAGAGAGAGGTTAGGTAGGTTATCGTTTTGGCCCCAAAAGGATAGGAAATAGTTAACTTTTTAATTGGAATTGGAAGGAAGAACAAGGATAAGAAAAATTGTTCCTCCGGAAGCGGAAATACGTTGGATTCCGGTGAGTATTTTATTAATTTTTATTTTTTAATAAATAATAAATATTGAAGCGAAAGCGTTTGATTTCTTCATCAAGAAAGAACATAGGTTTTGGGCTTTTTTTGTTGTTATTTTTTAGGATAAAAGCAGTACACGAATCAATTTGTCACGCACGCACGCTAAACTAGAATTTGAAAGTTGTATTGCATAAATTTTTATGGGGGGGGGGGGGGTTGGGTTGGGGGGTATATTTTGGGTGTAAGAATATGAGATGACCTATGACCTGAAGGCAGTAACTCTACGAAGTAAAGGTCAAGGTATGTTTGAAATGCTGCATTCTATAAGGAAAGTATTTTACCCCGGGGAGTTTTACTACCGAAACCCCGACCCCCCAGGGGTTTATTCTTACCCCAGGGGGTTTACTTTTACTCAGAGATTTTATTAACGTCTTACGCATGTTTTAGAGACCCCGTTTATAACCTCGACCCCGAGAGAAGTTCAGCCAAAGTAAAGTGTACCCAAGTTAAACCCCCAGAACCCCAATCTCCTTTAAGCCCTGAGTGAGGGGAGTATCTACTAATCTAGGCTAAGAGAAATTTAAATCCCATTAAATTGACAATATCAAGTAGAAGAAAGATTCGTCACGTCGGCATCAAGTTTTGTGGTGCATTTTTACAGTTGTTTCCCATCCTTAAAAAGACATTGTTATCGAAGCTGTTGATCATTTTTAGCATGTTCCTTTATACATCCTTCCAATCCGTTATTCAAGCCGTTGCTGTATAAAAAAAACAAGCAAACAATAAGTTGTTGCATTAATCAGGAGTTTTGTTTGTTAAAAAACCAGTTTGGATTTGAATTTGCAGGAGGATGTTGATAGGGCTTTGTCCTAAGAAATTTCACTTCTTCGAGTATGCCAAGTTGGTTAGTAAATGAAGATGTTTGCATTGTTCAGTTGTTAAACTAACGTCACCCTATATCCTCGCCCAGATACCGCGGGTTATGTATAGAAAAATATTTGTTGAAGCAAAGACACATGAGAGAGATATCCCCTTTTGACATGTAAGTAAAGGATGGGCGTGCGTGCGGTGTAATTAATGAGGGCGGTATATGGGCGAGGATTTAGGGTAGGTTTTTTAACACTTGCCTCAGCACGCATAGCCTGCATGTCGCCGTCGCGATTTGCGATGGGAATTTGAGTATGTTCGCTCTTCTTCAGCAAAATTAACATTGTTAAGCATGTCTTAAGGGGTTTTTTTGCTGTAGTAAGACTTTTAGAAATTCCTTAGCGTTACTCTTCTATCTACTATGCATGGTATGTTTATATGCTGTAATTTAGGCTATTTAGTAGTAAGTTGGTTGGATTAAGGGCTTTTTACTTTCTGTGTCAGTTAACTGTAGTATTTCCTATTCCTCCTATGCTGCTAAAAAAAAGTTAAGTCAACGTCGTTGGTGACTGTATTTTGTTAGGTAATGTAGTTGGGGTTTGAGTGATTTTTCATTGAGATTTGTATAGTTTTATTTCAATCGTGATGAGGTTATAAAAATACTAATAAATTAGGTTTGAGTTTCTTTGTAAGGTTAAAAAGTGAGTTATCGCCACAGATTTAGATGGTTATCGCATCGCAGATTCAAGCAGTTTTTATTTTGTACTTTGTTGTCTTAGCTTGTTCGGCTGGAGTGGACTCCAGACTGGAGTAGGGTTAGTTTTACGATACTGAGTAAATTTAAAGTTAATTAAATAATATTCTTCGTCACAATAATCCATAAAAGTTCGCTCTCTCGGTCTCAGTGAATTTTTATAGTTAATGGATTTTAAAATAATTGATAACTTTCCTCAAAATTAATCATGCTGATGTTTTATTGCTTTTATTATTTGTAGAAAATCACCTTCATTGGACTGGACTTTGAGTGGAACTAATCCAGCACGGCTCATGATATCTTGCTACAGCGCGTCTAAAAGTGTATTATTTGTTTAGTGGATTATTTATTGATAATTTGTTCTGCTGTTGCTACTTTTGTTGTTGAATTGACCTTGGAGCTTGGAATAAAGCTCGAATTGGAGAAGGTAGAGGCAATCAGTACATTTTAGAATGCAAAAGGAAACGATCATGTCATTTGTATCTGCAATGTCGTCCTTTCGGAGTGGCCAGTCCCAGTCGAGTGGTGACAATCCTTCGTCTCCTGATTCCTTTTTCGATGCAAATGAAGAAATCAGTAGTGGCGATAGCAGCAGCAATGAAAGTTCGTTCACAGAAACGTCTTCAAGTGGCAGAAATAGTGATATTAAGTTCTCTCTTGGAGACTCAGACAATGAGGAGGAGGAGGGTAAAAATGGCCTTAAAAATCTGCAGGATTCGTCGGTTTCAAAAACTCAAGGGGAAGTTAATTCAATCGGAGAGAGAAGTAACCACTGGCAGACTCCTGTAGCTGAAAGTTTACCTTCGTTGGGAGGTTCAGGCTCTGAAAAGTCGTCAGGAGAGGATTTACCGAGCCTTCGCCCCCTGTTGAAGTGTTTGGAGATTTCAAACTCTGAAATGGGAGCGGCTGCGTTGACGGACGAGGAGATTATCCAGCTAGTTGAGGCAAAACATATCCCAGCGTATCAGTTGGAGAAGGCTGTGAATGACATGGAGCGAGGAGTAAAGATAAGGTAGGACTTGTAATTTCGAGGTTGTTTTTTTTTGAAGAAACTTAAATTAATAATCTGTTTTTCGTGAACTTTTTAGAAGGGAGCTTCTGTTGAGGAAACTTGAAGGGGAAAAATCGTTGGGAGGGCTTCCATTCGAAAACTTTGATTACTCAAAGGTGATGGGTGCATGTTGTGAGAATGTTATTGGCTATCTCCCAATCCCAGTGGGGTTGGTAGGACCTCTGAAACTTGACGGGGAGCTTTATTACATCCCAATGGCCACGACGGAGGGATGTCTTGTAGCGAGTACGAACCGGGGTTGTCGAGCGCTCAGTGGAACTGGAGTTCAAAGTCGGGTTGTAGGAGATGGAATGTCAAGGGGTCCAGTTCTTAAATTTCCTTCTGGAATACAGGCCAGTGATGCCAAGTTTTGGTTGGAGGACGCTAAAAACATTGAAATAATTAAACGAGCCTTTGATTCCACTAGTCGATTTGCTAAGCTGGAGAAAGTGCATTGTCGGGTAAGGATTTGTCGTGTTATTTGAGTATGGGATTTGTTAAATCTAAAAATATACTGAGATTAACTCTTAAATTTGATTTTAGATTGCTGGCCGCTACTTATTTGCCCGATTTGTTGCAAAAACGGGAGATGCGATGGGGATGAACATGGTTTCTAAAGGGACTGAGATTGCTCTTCGCCGACTTCAAGAAGTGTTTCCAGAAATGGATATAATGTCTCTTAGTGGTAACTTTTGTACGGACAAGAAATCCGCAGCGATAAACTGGATAGAAGGAAGGGGAAAGTCGGTAATTGCTGAGGCGATAGTTCCAGCCAAAGTTGTAACAGAGGTTTTAAAGACAACCATACCTGCCCTTGTGGAAGTTCATATAGCGAAGAACCTGGTAGGATCTGCTATGGCTGGAGCCATAGGTGGATTTAATGCTCATGCTGCTAATATAGTTACTGCAATGTTTATTGCGACTGGACAGGTACCTGAATTCATTCTCAAACTAAAATATTTTTAAATCATCATACGAATACAATTCTTAGAATGGCGTATTTATTTGAATTGCCAGGATCCAGCCCAAAACGTGGCTAGTAGTAACTGTATCACTATCCTAGAGCCTAGTGGAGAAAGAGGTGAAGATCTCTACATTTCTTGCTCAATGCCTTCCATAGAAGTGGGAACTGTAGGAGGAGGGACGGTGCTAGGACCTCAAAAAACCTGTCTCGAGATGATGGGTGTGGCTGGCCCAAGTGACAAAATTCCTGGAGAACACGCAGGAAAATTGGCAAGAATCATTTGTGGAACGGTTCTGGCAGGAGAATTATCATTACTGTCAGCGCTCGCAGCGGGTCACCTTGTCCGTTCCCATTTAAAACACAACAGGTCCACAACTTGTGTAAATCCTATCAAGCCAGCAACCTCCATAACCCCAACAAAGAAGGCGGTGCCACTAGATGGGTTAAATTGTGGAGTAGGGATAAGCTATTCCCCGTCGTCCCGCCCGACTGTCACTGAGAGGATCCCTTTCACCGATAAGCCAACCGCCGCCGCTACTCCCTCCGTTTTCCCTCCTCGTCCAAAAGTTTGTGTTACGCTAAAGAATAGCTCCTCCTCGGGAAGTGGTAGGTCTCCTTCGACGCAACAAGTAACGATGGATGTTTTAGGATTTCCAACTGAATGTAAACAGTCTTAATCCAGGCATGTGCCGTAAAGGAAATTATTAAGTAATGTACCATAAATATCCAATTATAAAATCAATCGAAAAATATATATTAGTGGAAGTGGATTTACTAAAATGAAAAAGACAATAATGATATCAAAGTCTATCCAAAAAATGTACGTAATCAAAATTAAAATGCCCTTGGCTGCACTGCAGTAATAATCGAGTTATATCAATTAATCCAAAAATTAGCGTTTTACAATTCTTAGGTGTTAATTCAAGATACGTTAAAACCTGCTGCAGTTAGCTGGCTTATACCTAAGTAATTTAATTTAGTATAATTATGAAATGATATATAAGGCAGTAAAATTGGAACCAATTTTAGTTAGGCTGTCAAACTAAAAGGATATAAAATTAGCAGAAAGAACTTCCTATATACATGCAGTATTGAAAATTGAAATTATTATACCAACTAACTAGCAGTAAACTTGCTAATAAACACGAGAGTTACTGTACTGTGCCATTAGTCTTTTAGAAGGGTTCAAATGTTTGACGTTTTCGGTAAAAGATTCGGAATTCTTTGCCTTTTATGACATCGTAGAATTCATGTACATTGTGGACTTTAGACTCACTCAATACACGATTATTTAGTAGTTTACTGTACCGCTGTGAGAATGGTTAGGATTTATGAAAAAATTCCTTGATATTTGCCAAAGATCCCACTCTACACGTATTATGTTTTCCCCAATGAGTAGTAGAGCGATAACCATATCATTGAATTGCGTCGTTTCCTTGAAATAATTTGACATTAATTTACGTTTAACCGTGCAATATTTAAATACGGTCACGACGAAGGCTAGGAAATTATTTCATGGTAAATAAAAGTTAAACGCTACTATTTCAGAATAAAACTATGATAATATCTGTGGTTTAAATGAATTTATTCGTCCGTCAATGTTACATTTTCAACTGGAACCACAGCGGAAAGTTGAGTTGTTCACGGAGGAGTTCGAATTGTTAGAAAAATGAGGTCTAATTGTTACGAAGAACCGTCGTTGATATTATTCTCGATGTTACCTTTTTCTATTTTAATTCGAACTCGAACTCTCATCTCTGCTCGACTTATGTGTACTACCACGACCGTTCCTATCCTTATGGTGACGGTGGTGGTGGCGAGGTCCTTCGTTTAAATCGTGATTGGAAAGTTCGTCATTGGCTTCATAACCTGAACTCCCTCCACTCAATGTGCTTACACTATCACTGATCGCGAAAGAATTTACATCTGGCTCTACAAGATTAGAAAATTAAAAGTGACACTTCAATGGAATATGGAAACCTTTAGCAGAGATGTGAATTAATTCTAAAAACAAATCAGAGTCAACGTACTATCTATGGACGCATGAGTTCCCTTCGTGTTTGTTAACAGGGTTTCTCTATCAATGGTTCCACAACCTTTAGTAGCCATATCAGGTTTCTTCCTGAGTTCCTTAACTGTAGCTACAACATCAGTGACGACAGTTGACATCCATTGCCAAACAGACTCCTGGCACAGAGGACGGTCACATTCGTTACAAGGGTAGCTGTCACTTCCGGTCAACACGTCATACATCGCTAGGAAGTTTTGCGTGACGGACAAAGGCTTGGCATCTTTATCCAAGCAACATTTTCTCCTCCGTGGTAAGGCGGCGTCAGAATCAGATTGAAAAGACCCCAAGGACGGAGAAACTAAAGAGAACAAAGGATTCATTTTTAATTAATTGGTTTTACTAGAAGTACCACAAATAAAACTTGTACTGCGCCTTTCGTTACTTTGACTCTTCAAGTTGCTTTTACGCTTTACGCCTGGTTCCTTTTCAAGCTTCCAATCCCCCTCTTTTTCATATTTCATCGATCCATCTACACAAAGAAATTATACTAAACGATAACAAACTATAACTTTAACGAGGATAACAAAGAACAGTGAGCTGTGCTAACAACAAACCTGGATCCATTTCTATGAACTCTGGGTTAAAGAGGAAGAATTGAGTGTTAAGTTGGGTCTGAGGTTGAGGTTCTTGTGCAGGAACTATCTCAGACTGATCTTGGGAAGGACCTTCTTCTGCTTGATCTGTGCCTTCTACAGACACTTCCTCTTTGGAAGACATTTTTAGTTTAAGAGTTGAGTAATTATACACGAAAATTTAGAATTCTAGCTTTCTAAAAACTACTGACTAATTTAGAATTTAGAACTCATCTAGAATTTAAATAGGACGAAGAGTGAACAGAGGAACAAATAATTATACTACTTTCTATTCATATTTCCACGTGACCTTAGAGACGATAGACAAAAGTGCGTGAGAGGCTTCTAAATCGCTGTACAGAACTACCAAGAGACAAAATGATAATCAATCTATAGCAAAAAAGTACGGCGATGATCCCGAAAAGCTTAAATTATATTCTATTTGATTTGATGTAATCCTCCCTTCTACAACAGTCATCTCCGCATAGATTGGCTAACTTCCTTGAGCTGTTCTAGTTGTTGGGAGAATCGGCTAATGGCATCAAACTGATAGTTCATATGCAGGTTCAACAGAGCCAGCTTTTTTAGATTCTATAAAAAGAAATACATGACTTACATAACTTTAAATAATCGACAATTACACACAATTTAAAATGTAAAAAATTAGTTAATTATAAACGTAAAGTAACCAACCTCTTGAGTATCCTCCATGCATTTCTCGTTTGATACCATACAATTAATAGCCTGGGTAATGGGCTGTTGCTGTAAAATAAAAAGAGACAAATTACTTTGACACAAAATACCATTTTTACTCAAATTTTAGATACATATTCACCCCTAAATATTCCAGCGTCTTACCTGACCCTTGCCTCTTACAACGCTTTGAGCAACGGCCCCAAAACTATTGACATTTACCCCAATCTTTTCGCACAGTTTTGTTTTCGGCTCTTGATAAAGAGCCTTGGCCTGACCCGGTGTTGCTGCAGTTGACATATCCATTGACCTCTTGACCCTAGCTTCTAGAATAGCTATAACTGACCTTTCCTACTTTATTAAAAACAAACAAAATATTGCTTCCCGTATTTCCGGAAATTATTCCCCCCTGAAATAACTCCCCCCCTTAAAATAACTAACCCACTGAAATAACTCCCCACTAAAATAACTCCCCCCACTTATATAACTCCGCACTGAAATAACTCCCCCCTGAAATAACTCCCCCCCTGAAATAACTCCGCACTGAAATAATTCCCCCCACTTATATAACTCCCCCCCTGAAATAACCCCCCTAAAATAACCCCCCTCCCCCGGAATAACTCCCACCTACCCTAGCTTTTGATAGAGCTTGAACCTAGCTAACCCTAACCCTAGCTAGGTTCTAGCACTAGCTATATCTATGCTACGACGACGACACACGACACGACCTTTCCTTGTTAAAAATTGTAATTCGCCCTATCTCGCCCATATTAAATGTTTATACAATTTTTCCTTTTAAAAATAACTTCTCGGGGGTAGTAATTTCCGGAAATACGGTATTTAATTAATTTTTTAAAGTCTACGTTTGGAAAAATAAAAAAAGTTTTGAGAAACGTGATTTGTAAATATTTACTTTCTTTTGGGTGTTTTGAAGTTGGCAGAAAGCGTGTCAGGATTTAGTGTGTTTTTGTGTTGAGGGAATGTAAACAGTGAAGGAAGGATGAAACGCGGCAGTTGGTCTTGCTTCCCGTTTTTATTTTTATAAAAATATTTTATTCGGGTTTTTCTCGGTTTTTTTTGGGTTTTAAGTTTCGAATTTCGGATCGGAAGTTGGATTTTTTTGAAAGGTGATTGACTATTTGTCGGTGGAAAGTTGGGAGGGAGTGGTTGGTTGTTGCAGGAATTGTGGATTTGTGATAAGAAAAAGGTAAGGAACTGAAGGCGGCGGCGAGCCGATCCCCAGAAATTGGGACGTGGACCTGGATTTTGTTGTAGGAAACTGTTGAAAAGAGGAAGGTTGGAATCTATTGGGCGATTGTTGAATTTATAGGTAAGAGTTTGTAGTTTTTTAAAAACATAA
Organism: Hydroisotoma schaefferi; assembly: GCA_034682405.1. Taxonomy (NCBI): domain Eukaryota; kingdom Metazoa; phylum Arthropoda; class Collembola; order Entomobryomorpha; family Isotomidae; genus Hydroisotoma; species Hydroisotoma schaefferi. The sequence continues at coordinate 85,084 of JAQFZX010000102.1, forward strand.
ACAGACAGAGGTGCGGCGTGACAGGGCTTATCGGATTTTAAAAAGTGGATAAGAGGGTCAGTACTTTTTGTGACCTGATTATGATAAGTATATTTGCAGGGAAAGGGAAGAAGTAGCAGCATGGTTGGAGGGGGTGTGACTTCCTCAAGGGGGGACGAGCACGGTGGAAATAAGCCACCATTTTTGTCAACTTTGAAGCATGGGAAGAGCGATATTATCTATATTGACGATTTCGACGTGGCAACCGGTGCTGGATTTGATTTATATTTCTTTTGCTCTGATGGAGTCGTTTCTGCTCATCGATTGGTCATTTCTAACGTTTCAAAGTTTGTGATGACTATGTTGGACGATCAGGTAAGTTGATTACGGGAAGGGTAGTAAATAAATGAATGGATTGTGTAGTTGTGTATTTGTAAATTGGAGCATTAACATGAATATTTACAGCCAATGTGGCACCCATCGCACATTCATGTGCCAGATCTCCCTAAAACCATCATGCAGATCCTAGTAGACCTGGCATACACTGGAGAGATGAAGTTTCCAATGGACCTACAAAGCGATGTTTTTGACGCTATGCAGACCTTGGGTTGGATACATACTGATTGTCTCTCTGCAGACTTCTGTGACTCTGAACAAGGTTTGGCGGATGTGGATAAGGAAGGGAGTAAAGTCAACAAGGAGTTTAAAAAGCAATCGAAGGAAGTGGATACGAAAGAGTCTCCTGTTTCTCCTAAAATGCACTTTTCGCTGGCAGCAGCGAAAGGAAACGCTCAAGATGGTATGCCGGCGGATCTAGGACCAACTTTGAGGTTGAGTTTTAATGAGGAAGTGGATGAATCGATGGAACTGTCACGTGTGCCGGATTTGATTTTGTCAGATGATGATGAGCTTGTGGATTCAGGTCCTAAATCTCCGGTGAAGACGAGCCGGGCGAGGAAGCGATTCAGTGAGTTGAAGAATGGTAGGTTGTTGATGGACTGATTCTTGTGTGTTAAATTTTATGGGTGTACTCTTTCTTATACCTTTTTAATTTTTCCTTTTCAGATCTAGATGCTAAAACTATGCCCAGTCCTAAGAGAACTACAAGAGGAGGTTCGGTGCAGAAGTCAGCTCAGCCTAAGAAGGAGAAGGCAGCGCCGAAAAGGTCGGCTCGGGAACGAAAAGAAGAAAAGAAATCTGAAGAAGTTTCTCAAGTAGAAGAAACTAGCACGACTGAAACTGTTCTGAAAAAGCGGGGTCGTAAACCGAAGGTGGAGACAGCAGCCAGTTCTGTTGTAGAAGATGAGCCAGAGGCAGAACCAGAGGGTAATCATATTTCTGAGGTTGAAACTTCAGCATCGGTATCAACGGATGACACTAGCCAGACCTCAATTACTAGTGAAAGCAGTCAAAATGACAGCCCTGGAAAACGGCAACGAAGGAAACCAAAACGATTTGAGGATTTTGAAGAGATACCTGAAAGAACAATCTCACCAAGCAAGGCCAAGCTACCTAGCATCCTAAAAGATAAGCCTAAGCCTAAAGTTTTAGACTTTGAAACAAATGTTTCTGCAAGCAATCCAAATAAGCGGAACGCTGTATCAACTAAGAATGAAACGGATAAACCAGAAGAGATTTTGATCCTCTCGCAAGAACCTACTCAAAGTAATAAAACTATCAACACAGAAAAGGCAAAACCCAGTAATATCGCGAAGTTTGGACGGAAAAAGAAACTCAGTGGTGAGTCACCGAAGCAAAGCTCCCTCATTACGGCTTACTTCTCAAAACAGAAAGGCGGAAGTGATTCACCATCTCAAAATTCAGCTACAGATAATCACGAGGAAGAGGCCACCAAAGCAGAAAAGCTTGTGGAGAAAAGTGTTGATTCCCCGAATCCAGACACACCAACAAATTCAAAGTCGGACAATAATTTATCCGCGCTGGAAGATAGTTTAGAGTTGGACGTTCAGACTGAATTGAAGGGTCGTACAACCAGGAAGAAGCCTTCTAATAGCGTTGATAGTAGTAATCAGAAAGTGGAGAAAGCAAAGGTAAACAAGCCAGCCAAGTCGGACAGCGAACAAGAACAGTCAGACCAAATCCAGTTGGCAAGTGGGAGTTCAGAGATTGAGGTGGAACTGGTAGGACTTCCAGTTCCCAGTCCCGGTAGTAGTCGTCCGTCCAGAAAAAGCAGCAGGGTCTCCTCGCGGTCTTCTGTTGCTCGTAAGACCCTCGCAGCTTTCTTTCACATTAATAATTTAGTAAGGGTAAAGTCTCTTGGTAATTAATGTATTGGATTGTTCCTTTCTGTAGCTTCAGAAGGTAAAAATGATGATGATGAACCAGCTCAACCGATTAAAAAGCGGGCGAGAAAAGAAGAACCTGAAGAAAACAATCTTTAGAAAAAAGACAATACGACAGAGACAGAGGCTGAACTACCTGGTGGTCGACGGTCGTCGAAAAAATAGTTCATGCATTGACTGGCTAAAATAACCATCATAGTTACATTTAACCCAAAGAACCCAAGGTTTTCTATGCAGGAGGTAAGGAGTAAGGTAGTACATATGAGAATAGTTCCGTTACAGATTTGAATTTCAATTTACTCTTTTGGTTAGTTAGATAACCAGCGTTTTACTCAACATTTAAGAATAATGTTATACATTTTTAGCTTTAAAAGTTCGTTCATTATTTGTAAGAAAGTTGGAAGGAATTTTTTAACTTTTATTTATATTTTTTTATATAGATTGTAATTATATTTGAAATTAAAGTTCCATTTCATCCGTAGTATGGATGCATGGATTGGTCATTCTGTTAGTTTCAATGTATATTTTGGTTCTAATTTAAAATCATAGTATTTTTGTATAAACAAATGAATTAACAGTACTACTATGATGTTTCGGTTCTGTCGACACCCCAATGGGCAACGGGAACGCCGCTTTGTAGCTGTGGTTATTGATTTAAAATGGACGTGTAGTGCCTAGTTTAGCAAAACAATTTATCTTAAAGATTATTGGAATTAAATGAACTCTTGTAAACTTAACTGGGATGGTAGGTGGCCTTTATCTATGTTGGTGTGTTTAGTAAATAATTTACAGGGAATTTACTACAGGTTAAAAGAAAACTAATCAAAAGAAGTGTACTATTTAATTGATAATAAGCAGTTAAGGTTGCTAAAAATCCTAATAATTAGCTGAAGAAGGAAGATGTATACAATTTGGTAGGATTAAGTTCACAGTTTTTGGCATAGAGTTGTAGCTTGTAGTAACTTATAAGTTGGGTTTGTAAATGTTTGACTTAAAACAGTTTAGTTTGTTTCGTAATAAGTTAACGTTATATTTAAACTTATTGTAAAGAGGAGGGATCCAAAGATTTAAGAAGATTTACCAACAATCAGTGTTCAATTGTTTCCCATTTAAATAACAAACAACTTTATCCTTATATGAATGAAATGGTTAAATAAAATTAATTTTGTTGTAAAGCTACAATCCACATTAAGCCCAAGATTTAGAAGTTTACTTAGAAGGTTAAAGACATTCAAGTATTCATCTACAAAAATATACATAACTGCGACACTTTACGGCAGAAATTATGTTCGACAGTGAATGTATAGGCTATTTGTACTTTAAAAACAACCGTCTATGGGTGGTGTGTGACTTATTTTCTGCACCAATAATCTTCTATTTTATTCTTCTATTCGGACTTCGGACTTTTCTATTCTTCAATATTATCGCTCAAGAACTGGGTCCCTTTATCAGAAACAAGGGCTCCTTCCACCGGAACTTCCAAAGGTGACCCATTAGTAGCCCCCTCAAATTCACTCTCCCCACAACTTACATCCCTCACTTCCATATCCCTCTTGTACTCCTTGACCCTTTCTGAAATCTGAACGATCATTTTGTAGACCCAGTTCCAAAGGGGAGCGATGTCAGTCCCTCCAACTGACATTACTGGGTTTTTGTCGCATCGGTTGCAGGGAACCGTTTCGTGAGAAGTCAGTGCGTCAATACAGGTAAGTACTGGGTCAACCCTTCCTTTTTTACCGTTTCCGCTGTCTAATTCCGTCGACAAAAACAAATTATCTGATTATAATCTCTCATTTTTACCCGTTTTCTAAAAGATCTATGCAAGTTTTTATATAAGTACCTTCACTATTGAAGCTACCATCCGAACCTGTAATTTAATCAATTCATTTACTAGGTAAGTTGATTTTCATGCTTGGTTGGGGAATTCATAATATTTTTGTACCTGTGATATTTTTAATCTGATCCTTCAAATAAGGGGGTGTTTTACCCAAAACCCAGTCTCCATCTTTTTCATACATGAAGGATGCATCTAAAAAGCCGTAGTTTATGATTAAAAATGAAAGTTTCATTACATTATTACCATGTTTTTTATATGGATTACTGATTAATTTTAATGACCTTCACTGTCAATAAAGACATAGCTGCGGGTAAACTGAGCAGGACCACCGATGATATTCGTTTTAGACTTGACATCCGGCCCCGTTTCAGGTGAAGGCTCACCGGGACTGGCCATGGCTAAAGGTTCTTCTGGAGATGGGGTCACCGCTGGAGGTTCTTCTGGAGATGGGGTCACCGCTGGAGGTTCTTCTAGAGATGGGGTCACCGCTGGAGGTTCTTCTGGAGGTGGGGTCTCCGCTGGAGGTTCTTCTGGAGGTGGGGTCTCCGCTGGAGGTTCTTCTGGAGGTGGGGTCTCCGCTGGGGGTTCTTCTGAAGGTGGGGTCTCCGCTGGAGGTTCTTCTGGAGGTGGGGTCTCCTCTAAGGGTTCATCTAGAAGTGGAGCATCAGCTATCTCTGCGTCTGACATGGTCTACTATCCTTCTAAACGGAATATCCTCAAAACTTGGAATTTAGACAAATAAGCAGTCGCAAAGCGTACTTTAAGTTACAAAAAAATCAGCATTTGCAATTAAATTACCTTATTTTTATTGCAAATTCTGAAACCTAACATTGAGTACAGCGCGGACGGAGGGTTATCAAAGCAACCGTGGAAACCTTGGAAAGGGAGAAGAAAGGATGATTTTTTTTACCAAAATTGACCATTTTGTATGCTATAATATTTCAGAAAAGTCTCAAAAATAAGAAAAATAAGCGTTCAAAACTGCATGAAAAAAAAGTGAGGATGCTATATACTTTGTCTACTTCTTCAGGATTATTCATCCAGCTAGATGGGCACTTTGAGTCTGTTACGCACGGGGAATTGGACAATATATGAATTTGTTCAGTTTTTAGTTTTCGAAATATTTATAGTTTTTAAGTTTTTACTAAATCTATAACCTGTTTGACCGGGGTTATCGACAGTTAAGGTCAGGAACCGCCCCCAAAGGTCACAACCCCCCAAAGTCAAGAACAGTATCTAAAAGGGGGTTCCTTTCTTAATTTTATTGTAATATATTTGTCAAAAATCGGTTCGGTTCGGTTTCGGTTATTACGGGCGTCCTACTAAATAAGTAATAAATGGCATTTCGAAATTTCGTTCAGTTGAAGAGTCTTTTAGGTGGGCAGTATCAGGTTACGGCGAGCGCGCTACCAGGGACACTTTGGGGATGTCAAGAACAGCAAATTAGATTTAGAAAGAATAATAGAAATTGGGGTTTAAAATGGAGACCTTTCAGAGCGTTAAAGGTGAGAAAAATAAATTATACTCTACTGACCGTCTAAATCCTCGCCCATATGCCGCCCTCGTTTATTATGCCGCTTGCCTGCCTATCCGTTACATGTTATTAGAAGCCGGGTATCTCTCCCATGTTATGCTTCAAGGCCCTTGAATCAAGGGCGAGGATTTAGGATAATCAAATCATGGCATTTGTAGAAAAGTTGTAAAAATTAATAAAAAGTGTTGGTTTTTTTAGATGGTAAAAATGAACCTTCCAAACTTTCAAGAGGAAGAACAGGACAAGAAATTGAGTCCGGAAGAAATGAAATTAAAAATGAAAGAGAAGGGCATAACGCCCGGAAGACAATGGCTGGAAAGACCGATTGAAATATCATCCACTGGGGAGATTTTCGAACCATATGTCCCTCCGGAGGGGGATGGCAAAGCTTCGGTTATTTCTAAGGAGGTATTATATAGATTAAGATAAGATGTTATCGGGGTCATTGATTTATTTTATGAAATACTCATCAAGGGTGTTTGTATTTTTACAGGGGGCCAAGCAGTCTGCCGAAATGGTTAGTAAGAAAAGCAAAACTTGGCTGGCCTTTCGAAAAGTACGGCAGTTTGATGAGGACTTTGAAGATAAGGAATTTGTAGAAGAGGCTCAAAAGATTTACTTAGATGTTCATAAATTTGTGGCATTGTATGATCCATTTTTACTTTGAAATATTACTTCCAGTGTACGTTTTATATGCATATTTTGTATCTTTAGGCAAGACAAGCATGCTTTGAGATCCCTAGTCACTGAAAAGGCTTATCCCGTAAGTATTAAGTGAATTGACATTCGTTCCATGATATTTAATGTTATTTTTCTGAATGTAAGCGGAAGGGAACTAATTTATGCTTTTGATCTTATAGGAAGTAACTTTTAACATGAAGTATCGGACAGTCCATTGGAAGTTCCTGGAATCTATTGAACCCCCAAAAGTTGTTTATGCCCGATGTACGGATGTAGTATCGAAGGAAAATGTCTTTGGCCAAATCACTTGTAGATTTTTTACAAAACAGGTATCTTGATCTTGATAATTTAATAATTAAAGTTGTAGACTTTGAAACCTGACCTCTTTTTTTTAGATTCTAGCAGTTTATGATAGATTTGGACGACTTGCACACGGAAGTGAAGTTATTGCCAAGGACGTTCTTGAATACGTTGTGTTTGAAAAACATTTAGCTAATGAGTATGGGATTTGGCGAGTACATGGGAAAATTTTGCCTCCTTGGTCTCGACCTGATGAAGACCCGGGTCTTAAAACTTTTAGAGTATCAAACGCTAATTAGTTCAGTCGTAGAGATTCTTCAGTTAGCTTCAAAGTATTTATACTGTTGTATTTATCCTTAATTAAATGCAAATATGTCCTCAGTATCAAGCTGTTTTCCTGTCTAGTCTATTACCACTTTCATTCAGTTTACTGCCTCCAATAGAAATACTAATGATTTCATGCCAATTCTCACTTCATTTTACGTAGCTCGATGAACACCCAGCTAAACCACTTGCCCAGTGGTTTACTTGTTTGTCCGGTGTATTTGCATGCAAAGTAGCCATAGGTGAGGTGATCTCACTCTAACTTAACTATATGCTACTTCAAATTCATAGCAGTGGAGATCTGTATAGTAAATAAAATGTAAGTAGCTGTTTATCTCATCATTAAAAATAATCAGTTGCAATTAGCAACTTTTTTTGTTTGAAAAACATACGGATTATACGCATAGCAAAATTGCGTGTTTTTTGCATACATTTTGGCTGGGATTTTGTGAATTTGGGATCCTAAATCCTACCTAATCCTAGATAGAATCCTATAGGTAGATAAATAAATAACATTCGTTACAAAAAACCCTTGTCCCAGTAGACAAAGCGGGGTATTTAACCACCCGGCGTCTGTTATACCTGCAACCTGCAAATCAGAAGTATGTCTTAGCCGTGGCCGGCTCTACACAAAAAACGAACAAAAAATGAACCTTTTTGATGTCATATTGAATTGAAACTATCAATATTTGGATATTTTTTTTTTAATGAAAATATTTTAGTTTTTGGCATATTAATTGCAAGTTTAGCTAACTTAAGAACCCTACATTATGATTTGAAATAAATAACTGTAACATGCATGAATGAGACGAGCTGGAATTCTAGCTGGGCCCTCCCGTCTTGTTTGGGGACCGTAAATATATGACTGAATATTCGTATGCATAATATATTGCCGTTGATGCGAAGGCAAATTTAATATGCACGGAAATGAATAAATGAAGAAACCAGTTTCTAGATGCAAATAAATATTAGTCCTTTGGATACTCGCAATGCAAGGTTTCTAAATAAAATTTTCAAGAAAATAGTTGTGAAATACCGTATTACCTTGGGGAGTTACTGTTTCGAAGCAAACAGTGAGAACACTTTTAACAGGAGTAAAATAGGGATAGTTTTACGATACACCTATACCTGTTTAACATGTAAATGATGGCATGCGGCTTAATCAACGGAAACAGCCTATTGTTGAGGAATTACGGTTGACGGTAATTGAAAAATCGAGCAAGTTTATGACTGGAGGGGAAATTATGATCATTATAACCCTAAATAACCTTATAAGTAATTAACCAAATTCAACTGTCTGTACTTGTAGGATACGGTTTGTCATCAATTCAATCAATTCAGCATTAATTTAGAGTAAAACAGATTTATATCTTCTTAAATATTCAACGCGTTTTTCCAAAGGCTTTTGAATAGGCAAGGTAGGCAGGAGCGCGCACTAGTATGCCAAAAGCAAGGCTAAAGTTATTGTTGAAACTTTCACGTATGCCATATTTCCGTTTTTAACTCTTCTTAGGCATTATTAAACGAATACAATTGTAATTACAATAAGCTTCGCAGCATATGCACATATTTCAGTGATTCGCAACTTACTTCAACATTTTAACTGCTATTTTACCATACTACCGCACCGCTACCGGTCGTAATTCCCCTAGAGATCTTAATTCCCTGTGTAAATAATTCCCCTAGGTCTTACTCTTAACTCCCTGTGCCCGTAAGTAATCCTCTTAGAGAGTACCCTGAAAATCATAGGCGCATCCACTGGCGGTACGAGGGTATATTTGTACCCCCTACTTTTCTAATGTCTAAAATCCCGATAAGCCCTATCCCTGACATGTTAAGCAGGCCCCACCCAACCCCGCTAAACCACACCTCTTCACATCCGTTAATGCTGTTTACACCCCCTGGTACCCCCTGGTGGTTGCGCCTATGCTGAAAATAATTTCTGTAGAGGTCTGAATTCCCTGTAAATAATTCCCGTTTTAACCACTATTTTACCGTACTACACCGGCCGTGCTGGTGATTCCCTAATTCCCCGAAGTTTAATTTGTACAGGGGAATTCACAGGGAATTACTACCAGTAGCTGTAAAATAGCAGTTAAAATGTTAAAGTAAATATCAAAAACTTTAAAAATGTATAAAAATATTGAAAAAAAATAAAGTAAAAAAAGTAGTCTAAAGATTGTAATTAATTTACGGTCTTTGGCTGATCTCATCAAGCCAAAAAGTTGGTGCGGAGCTTGGCTTGCTGGGCTGAGTTTGAGTCTAGCTTTCCTACTGGAATTACCTCCCTCTCCCTCGCTCTTCTTCCACTTTTTTATATTTTAATTGTTCAAAAACTCAACAAAACTTTAAAAAACTGTGGATTGTAGCTCATTAGAAGGACGACCTGTTATTTACGCGTTAATTAGACTCTAAAATTTGGAAAAATGTCATCAAAAAGTGCCAAAAGGTCGGTGGCGAGTTCTTCTAGCTCGTCAACTTCATCTTCGGCAAGTTCCATGATGTCAACACCTCAAGTCCCTTCATCAACCTCTTCAGGTGAGTTTTTAATCCAATTTCTAATCCAGTTTCTCATCCAGATTGTAATTTATTAATTAGTCAAAATAATCCGCATTCTGCACAGTTTTTAAAGGCTTTTTTGTACCCCGTCCATCTAAAGAAAAAAGGACCGGCCGGTCAAAAAGTATGATAATTAAATTAAAAAGCGATCGCTGTTAAAGGGAAAGTCACAATTTAATCCAGAAAAAAGCATGCCATTATTTTATAAGTCATAAATTATAAAAAAAATCTGTATAATTATCCGTTTCTGATCAATATTTTAATTTTTTTGAGTCATTATATTCCATCATTTTAGGATTGTTTTGAGGTAATGTTTTTATTTACACTTTCTCGGCCCTGTGAGTCAGTTGATGTTGGGTTTGGGAGTGCAGCAGATGCAGTACCGCACCCTTATAGAATTTTGTTATTTAATACAAAAGGGATAGAAAGATTGGAGGAATAAGTGGTCTAAAAATGGGGATTTAAGGGGTTGCTGGGCCTGTCCCTTGTCTGTCTGGTGCATAGAATTTTTCGAATGAATCATAAACCATAGCATGGCTAGCTGAATGAAGAGGGCTTTGGTTTTTTTATGTCCAGAACAGTATGGAAAAAGTATGGAGAAGTTATAAGTTGTGGTGGCTTGGCTATTGGCTTTTAGGGATGGAACAAACAAGCCTTTTTTGCTGTTAAGGGATGATATGATATGGTATTCGTGTAAAGAAAGAGGGTTCATTATTGCTGGGAGTCCCTCTGCCTTCAGCAAGCATTTTATTTAACAGCAGAAGCAGAGTTATATTTGAACAGCGTTTTATACATGATTTTAGGACTTTTAGAACCATATTTGAGTAAAATTAATAAAGCTTTGGGGTTTAGATTTTAGATGGAAGAGGTAGGAAGGAGGGTCTGGTACCCGTTTTTTACATGTAGAGATAAGTATGGCGGTTGACCGGTAAACTACTGGAGTTTTAATTAAATGTATGGCTTTTTATTTTATTAAATGCCTCCTAGAAGATCTTGTTAGTGATAACTGATAACTCATAAGTACCCTTAAGGTGTTTCAATAAGCCGTAAAGTAGTTACTTTATAGTTAGATAATGATATCCATGTTAAGGAAAAGATGGGGTAGCCGAGGGCGGCATATGCTAGAGGATTTTAAGCTGCTGCAGTAGTAGTAAGGTTAATTTTCAATGAGTAAAAGTCTTAAAAATAGTCAAGCACTGGCGTTTTTCTTTCCTGAATAGACAAGAAACGCATGTGTCCTTTATGATGGTAATAAACTGTAACATAATAATAATCCTCTGTTCTGTATGTTCGGTTAACAAATGATGTACTAAACAAATATCTAATCTAAGTAAGCGGAAAAGGGGAGCGTATGTTTTATAAAGAATTCGTTGAAAAATATGATGAGCCGGTTCGTGTCGTGTCCTCACGTCAGGAAGGATGTTAAGTTTAAGTTTACTACAGTTTGAGGGTAGATAGGCAGGCAAGTTGGTGTAAATGTCATGGGTTTGTTGATTAAAAGGAACGACTTAATGAATGAAAATAAATGAAAGCGAAGGCGGAAATGAATATCTTCGGCTGAAAGTTTAAAGAAATACGAGTATTTAGTCCGGAGTTAAAAGGGATTAAATGATTAAAAGTGATTATGCGAACGATGTTTCTTTCTCGTAATTAAATGTTGGTTACTTGGTAGAAGTTATGAAAGTGCATGGCTCATTCTTCCGGCCTATTTCAAGTTGTGATTTTATTTTAGACTTGACTAATAAATGTGAGACAGACTTTTAGTAGCTTCAGCGAAATCCATGCTGGATGCGTCGACGACGTCATGCTGCATGTTACGACGAGGCCAAATTGCATAAAAACTTGGAGCAAGTTTGTTGACACAGGGAAACGTTTTAGCTTAGCACCTAACCTACACAACCGCCCACGAGTAGAATAAATAAGCAAAACCAAAGGCTTGACATTGACCTTGATTCGCAATATCGCAATGGGTTTTTTACTAGGCCCTGTGCCATACAATGCTTTACCCCACCCCTGGGTATAGGAAGGACCCCCCTGGCCCGAAGGGCCAGGGCAGGACCCCCTTGCC